>JBAGKK010000268.1:2807808-2826380 GCA_037177015.1 Euceroptres primus
TATATACGAGCACGTGAATCATAAATTAGCAATTCTATTAAATATTTCAGTTACCTGAATGCTGTTTTTTGCATGATTGTAAATTTATTGCATAATTCAACCAAAAAACTTGAAGTGGAACTAAGGTCTTGTTTACATGATTGGTTAGGTTGACAGATAGCACATGGAGAGCGCCACAGCATTAGAGACATATTGATTGAATTTCGATCTTGCAGTAATGAGCGTCTACTTCATAGATGTATACCTATTGCTGCGGTTTAATTTTTTCATTAATAAAGAAAGTTACATCTTTCTTAAAAGACTTATTCTATTCAAGGAAGTATTCTGCTTAAAACAAATCATTTCCTTACTGCGTGCAAGCTTATGCAATAAATCTACAATAACTTAAAAAACAGAGTTCCGGTAACTGAAACAGAAGAAAAATGGTGGATTTTTCACTTTTTATGAATGTTGATTTTTGAAATATTTATAAAAAATATATAACTAATTTATCAATATTACAGCTTTTATGACATGGTTGAATCAATTCTTATTTAATTGTACAAACTTTTTGGGGACACAAAACTTATTTATACTTATTTTATTCTAATTAGGAAAAAAATCGCAGTAATACGTATACCCGCAGTAATTGGAGGCTCTTACCCTATATAAATCATTGTTAGCGCAATTACGAAAGTTGGCACTGAAAAATATGAAACTTAATATCTTGAAGGAATGAGAATTGGTAAATACAATAAGAAAGATTGATATTTTATATATCAAAGGCACAATAATACAAATTGTTATTGATATTATCAAATAATATAAAAGTAAGTACAGAAATTATTAGTTAGCTGTTATTTTTTATGATAGACGGTAACAGAAATTGTAAGCTTCAGTTGCTAAAATTGCAAATCACTATATAAAAAAAATCCGAATAGCTCTGGATGCTCCCGAAGTTAGCCGAAGAGCCGACCGTACGACGTAGCCGAGTGATCCGACGTCAGCCAATCAGCGAAGACTTTCTACTTCTATTCACCTCTATTTAATGCGTACTCTTTCTCCTTCTAATAAAATTCATCCTGAAGTTTTACGAATCTCTGTAGAAATTTTAGTATGAAAAGTATCATAAACTTTGGGCTTGGTAAAATGATTTATTGTACACTTTTCCCCACAAAAATAGAATTATTCGGTTTTGTGTTATTAGGCAAACTAACGCAATCTCAATAACGATGAAGCAATTCACTAGTTAGTACTTACGGAAGTTTCAAATCCTTATTTTCAGCGTTACTCTTGCGTGCGATGCGTTAAGTTAGGTTTATGTTTATGCTTATGTACAATGTATAGAGGTATATTTAGCGAGCGTGTGTATTATTGTGTATTATTTACTGCATTTATCTGTGTCACAATAATGTGTATCTCCCACTGACTATCATTGGTTGGCTACTGTGACGAAATTGGACGATAACTTCCGAATTCTCTGCTTTTTCTTTTTATTTATTTCAAAACGTCACATTCTTTTCGAATGACTCACAATTAGTGCTGCGTGCTTCAATCAGTTAAACGGTTAACAAGTGCCAAACGAACCAAACAGTTAAAACAATCAATGAAAAATTCAGTTAATTCAGTTAATTCAGTTAAAACAGTTAAAACAAATAAGCAGCCAAACGATTAATTGGTAACCTAGGATACCGCGCTATCGGTTATATCACAGTAAATTTTGTTTTGTTCATAATACATACATTTTTTCACATTTTATATAAAAGACGTATAAAAACAAAATGTACGACAGCGTGGTATCCTAAGTTGTCAATTAATCGTTTGGCTGATTATTTTTTTAAACCGTTTTAGCTAAATTAACTGAATTAACTGAATTTTTCATTATTTGTTTTAACTGTTTTGTTCATTTGGCATTGGTAACTGTTTAACTGGTTGAAGTACGCAGCACTACTCACAATTTTTAGTACAGTCTTTAGCAAATATCAAAACGCTTTATTCCGAAATTTAATATAAAGACCCGATTTCCCTAAATCGTAAAAGATTATACTAAACGGTAGTATCAGTTGTAACGTATTCTGTAATAAAATTTCTTTCCATAAATATAATCAGGACAAGGGGCACGATGACATTTTCATATACCTGAAAGATTAGCAACATATGGATAAATGTAAGCATAGGACATTATGGAGTGGCACGTGTGCTAAAAAATCCTTATATTTAAAACATTTTTAAGATGATTATTAAGATGATTTAATTTAAGATATTTAAGATAATTTTTAAAAATAAGAGCGTAATTTTCTCGGGACACATTTTCGTCGATTTTTTTATTTTCACCCTTACACAGTTATGCAATTCTTATAGTATGGTACCAACTAAAAGATGTTGGTACCATATTATAAGAATTCGTACAACACATTGCTCTCATACTTTAAGAATTGGCATCACAGTGCATTAGAAACCATACTGCATTGGTACCATTTCATAAACATACCAGAAAATATCAATTGATATTAATATAACATAGTACCAACTATTTGAAACAATGCAAAATTACTTACTGCAATTTAGAAAAAAATTGTTCTTGAAAAATTTACACATGCAAATTAATTGGGATGCAGATCAATCAAAACCTGCTAGCCATCATTATCCCGAAGGAGATTTTTCCAATTCTCTAAATTGCATAAAGTAATTTTTCAAATTGAATTCTCTCTTTCTCTCTTTCTGGCAGATGAACTCGCTAATATCAACATAAGTGCAGGTCCATTTGTCGATTCTCGACAAAGATGCGATTTTCATCTCATCATTTCGAAATGCGGCCATCCGCGATCATGGGTAGGCTTGATTTATTTCTTCGTTGATTTATTCGATTTGAAGTAAGAAGTAAGATACTAAGAACGGGGAAGAGGAGGACGCAAGAGAAGGACCGTAGCTGCTACCGTGGATCCAATCCGCGGTGTTCACTTGAATTATGCGTAGAGATAGGCCGACTATCTATTGTCCGCTGTGCATCCCAGTCCCTCGCTGGGTTTTTGCTCAGGGACGAAACATTCGCTGCTTTATACCGAGGTGGCCCGCGCACTGCCGTCAGACTCTTAATAGTATTGAAATTGCTAGTTAGACGCATAATCGAGTTATAACTTTTACCGCGAATGATGAAGGTGGATGCCAGACCAGCAAGCGAAGCAAAGCTCAGCCCTTCGCAGAGTAGTCGGCACGGGTAATGAAAATGAAGCCCTTGCCCTCCTCGATTGCATTCGAACCTCTCCAGGCCCTCTCTCGCTTCTCTCGAGCGCTACTGTGGGAAGCTATTCGCTTTTACCTACTGTTTTGTCCACGCCAATTGCCGACTCCTTTAAACCAATCGTCCACTGAACCCGGTAGTTCGCTATTCTTAAAGACCAGACGCTTCCTCGCTTATCGTCTTTGATTGATTCCACCTTGATCGATACTCGCTCAATACATCATCAATGACTTCATTCAACATTTCATCAAACTTCAAACCATCAAAAAATTTGCACCCTCTGATCTAACAACTATTTAAAGAGGTTCTTTCAATTGAAGAAAGAGGATCAGCTAAATAAAAAACTGCTGAGCTTTAATCATAATAGAAATAGCTTTCTATAATTCAAATTTGACCAATTCAATTTTTCAATGATCAGATCTGACCTTTCGCAATAACTTCTATCTTTTCGTTAGATTATTGTTCTTAGAAAATGTAGGCAAGTTTCATAAGATGGAATAATGACAATAACAAGCTCAAGATTTTCACAAGGCGTTGCAACATCCCTTTGATTGCCGCGTTAACACGCGAAGCCTCGAATCGTCTTCTTTTCTCAGGACGTGTCTACAGAATTGAAAAAAGAAAAGAAAAATTCATCCCGATGACATCGACTCTCGCATATCTCTCTGTTATCGAGTGTACATGGACAATGCTTCATTAGAGCATTGTCGATGCACAATATCATACAATTAGCTTGCTCGCACGTTGGCCCCGATAGCTTAAAAGGCATCGGGCTGCGATCCCACCATGATCCACCGATCAGCATCGATCGATGATCCTTCGATCTTCCGTTATGTGCCTGCATTATGTCCCGCATAATGCTCTTTATGCCGCACCTCTTCGCGCTGAAATCTTCCTCGCCCTCGGACCCTTTCCATCAACGATCTGTAATCGGATCCTGCCCAACTTCAAAGGAATTTGATAAAATGTTGAAACCTATCCTCCCATCTATAAAATGAATATTAAGACATCAGGTTTGATTAAAATACCGTGGTTCAAGAGACCTTTTCTAACCGAAGTCGAAAAGACTTCAGATTAAAAATACAAACAATAAATACTGTTGTCAAAGAGACCCAAATCAGAATCAGGAAATACAAATTGTTCCTGATTTAATTCGCTTGATCCAGGAGACCATTATTTTGGGAACTAAATTAGCCCTATCTCTTAATCTGTAAAAATTAATAGCTAAACCGGGGAGTAATCAATTTTCCAGAATTTCTGATGCCTTTCCTACATTATTCTTCTATTCCCGTTTCTCTGAAATGGAGGATTTGATAGATACGGCATTAACAATCTTAAGCGGTACAATCTGTTGCTGCGTTTCGCCTTCTTTACGCGTGAGTTGTTCCTAATGATATCACATATTGTGTTCAGAGCCGATACGCTATCCGGGATCTTCCGTCACGACAAAGTCAGGCTAATGAAAATTCCGGTAAAGCATATATATATAAGAGAAGCTGGATGGAATGCAGTCCAATTAGAGGACCCTGGCTGGCACTGTTTTCTCTTGAATGCTGAGCGAGAATTGGTTTATTACGTCGAAGAGAGAGATACGATTCTCCTCCTAATCACTGGTGTCTTAGACGCTCGGATTTACTGGCATGTGACTTCTAACTGATTCTGCGAGAATGGAGAATTCAATTGAAACAGCTGCGAATATTATATCAGGTTTTAATCAAAATGTTTCCAAATGTTCAAAATTGGAGACTGAATAATGAAGACTTTATTTTACACTTCATTTGTTTTTTTTGTCTTTAGTAAATTATGCTGAGCAATTCTGCTGATTCTTAACTCATTGCATTTTTGTTTTAGTTCCTCTGCATCTTCTTCTTCTATTTCCTTTCATACCTGGGTCTGACGCACCTCGCGCGGCATCCCCCTTCAACTGACTAACAAATCAATTTAATGTTGATTAATGCACACCTCGAGCGATCTCCTAATTACCCAAGAGTAATTACTCGATTGGCCATCGGCCGCCAGTAGATCCGGATCCTTAGCGCCATTCGCGCGACTTCGACCCCCGACCATTTTACACTCGCATCTTCATTCTAATGTGTGTGTATATGTGTCTGCCAGCACTTCTGTCCATCTACTCTTGCATTCACTGCAAGTTCAATTCCAATGTGCCGCGACTGTAGAATTTGAAAAAATTGACTCGTCATCGTATAAACTTAATGAGTACATTAAGAAAATGATATTGCGACTAATAAAATGCAAAATAACGCCTTGAAAAAAGACATTGCAAGAAATATTGTAAACTTGGCGCCTCATTATGTGAAGATTTTAAAAATAAATTTGTCGTTTCATTAAAACAAGTTTCTTAATGCGTAAAAATATTTCGTCTATAAGGTTTCTTAAAATTCTCTGGAAAGTAATAAGACGTCTGATAATTCTCTCTAATAAAACGTCTTGGCCTATTGTTCTCCATGATCTAGGGCTACATTGTAAGCTGAAAGAAAAATTCATTTGCATAGATGACGAAAAAAATCACGTCGTGGAAGCGTACCAAAAAAAATACCATACTCTCTACATCTGAATCAATCAAAATGTTTACTGATTCCATTCAATGACCCATTTCTCACTGATTTTTCAGTCAAAATTCACTGATGAATTAGCTAGAAATGGGTCTCTGAATGAAATCAGGGAAAATTTTGACTGAATTAAATTTAGAGAGTAGGAAATTTTTGTTTTATAAGACTTACAAAGGACTTCTTAAGAAAAAATATTTTTATGCAGGATATATTTATATTCTATCCTGAATATTTTATTCAGGAAAACAACTTTTTCATACTAAAACCAAAATCTGCCTTGCAGTAAAAATATTGCAGACTTTCCGATGTAACCAAAGGCATTTGGCGAAAACGAGTTTCAGCTGCAGATGTTAGGCTTGAAATTACATGTCATCTTAGTTGAAATTAAGGATGTTCACTCCTTATCGTATCAAAAAATTTTGAAATTGGTTTAGAAAATCGATGAAAACAACCATAATGTTAAATATAACAAATTTTAAAAAAGAAATCAAAGTGGAACATAGAAAAACAAGTTGAATCTATAATTGTTTATTTAATATTAGTTATTTGAAATTTTCTTTCGCTTTAAAAAAATGTTAATTCTGATTCAATCTTAATCATTGATAGCGCATTTTAAAAAAATATTATCTAGATTCCATTTTGATGAATTTGATTAAACATAAGTTTGTTAGGTAGATAGATAGTTAGAAAAAATATTAGTTAATTAATCATTAGTTTCATGCAAATTTAACTCTGTTTTAATAAGAACGAACCAAATAGAATTGTAGATAAATAATATTTTAAAGAACAAGATAAGCTATCAATGTTGAAGATTGAACTAAAATTAAACTAAAAAACTAAAATTACAATTTTTTTCTAAAGCGAAAGAAAAAAATATAAAATCTTAAATAACTAAAGTTAAATAAACAATTAAAGATTCAACTTTTTTTAAAATTATTGCAATTAGATTTCTTTTTGAAGATTTGTTATGTTTAATAATATGGTTATTTTTCTCGAGTTTACAAACTATTTAAAAGATTATTAAAGTTTGACGAGCGATAAGGGGTGAACATCCTTAAGTGTGTTTCAGGACTGAAACTCAATTTAGTATAATGAGAATATTTTAAAAATATATATAAATAAAGGTTCTTCCTATACACTCAGAAGAGGTTTTTTATATTAAAACAAAATTTTTTTAAATCAAAAATATAAATGCTTTGCTGTGGGGTAAAAAAAAAATTTTTTGATTCCAAAAAATATTATTTGAATAAAAAAATTTTGTTTGAATCAAACAAACTTTTTTCTGATCAAAAGAATGTTTTTCAATATAGACCGAATCCATTTGAAATCATGCAGGTCGGCGGGTGTTCAGAATTGGCTCACCAAAGAAATATGTTTTTGTGTCTGAAAAATAAGGGGATACGTATTTTTTAAATTAACATAGCGACATATTTGCATTTCTTACAAATATTTATAAATTTGAAGGGTAAAATAAGTTTTTTGCAAATTTTACTTTAAAAATTGCGCCATTTATGCAATTTTTTAAATATTAAGGTTTTTCTTATTCTGGTTTGTCCCATTTTTCTCACTCTTTCGGTACCCACGAAGAAAATTAAAAAATAGTAAAAAATTGGAAAGTTAATTCGTTTTTGGAAAAAATTAAACAAGAAATTTTTCTTTAAAACTCCACCTTTTTTCCACTGAAATTTTGAGGAATAATAGGTACCGATATAGTCTACTTACCATAAATTTCCCATTTGGTATTTTTTGTTTCTCGGGGGAAAAGAATTATTTTATATTTTTCTTTCAAAACCTTGCTATTTTGTCAATTTTTGAGATTTTAAGATTTTTTTATTTCAGCTCATCAAGTTTTTTGCAATCTTTCAAAACCGATGAAAAAAACAAAGAAATAATAAAAACTGGTAAAGCTATTTCGATTTTTTGAAAAAATAAAATACGAAATTTTCTTCAAACACCTACCTTTTTTTGCGCTAGAATTTTCAGATGTATTTGGGAGGTAATATAATCTACCTGCCATAAATTTTAAAACTGGATTGTATTTGTATTTCAAGAAAAAAAATTCTATTTTTTCTAGAATATAATAAATGTGAGAACAATAAGAAAAATAGAAATGGAATTTTTTGTTTCTTGAAATATAAATACGATCCAGTTTTAAAATTTATGGTGGGTTGACTATATTATCACCCAACACAGCTGGAAACCGAAATAGCTTTACCAATTTTTATTCTTTCTTGGTTTGGAGAAAATCTCCTGTCCTATTTTTAAAAAAATCGAAATAGCTTTACCGGTTTTTATTATTTTTTAATTTTTCTTATCGATGTCGAAATATTGCAAAACACTTGATAAACTGAAATAAGAAAAACCATAAATCTCAAAAAATTCCAAAATGGCAAGGTTGTGAAACGAAAATATAAAATAATTCTTTTCCACGAAAAACAAAAAAATGCTAAATGGGAAATTTATATTAAATAGACTATATTGGTACCTATTATTTCTTAAAATTTTAGAGAAAATGGGTGAGGTTTTTGGGAAAAAATGTTTTCTCTTTTTTTCCAAAAATCGAAATAGCTTTACCTTTCTTTATTATTTTTTAATTTTCTTCGTGGATTTCGAAAGAATGAGAAAAGTGTGTCAAACTGGAATAAGAAAAACCTTAATATCTTTAAGAAAATCAAAAATGTTTTAAAAGTAAAACCTACAAAAAACTAACTTTTCTCCTGAAATTGAAAAATATTTTCAATTTTAGGTATCGCTATGTTAATTTTAAAAAATACGAGTCCCCTTATTTTTCACGTACAAGAACATATTTCATTGGCAAACTATATTCCGAAAAGTTTTAAAGAAGAGACCAAAAATAAATAAGAAAATCTTCTGAAAGAGGTTTTTTTCTTTCATTAAAATTTATGAATAAAAATTGTTAAGTTATAATATTACTTTAAGTAAAACATCCAAGGCTTAAGCTCACTTTCATCAGGCTTCTTTAAGTTCTCAGTTAATATTTGCACTGCAAGCCAGATTTTTGGCTAAAAATCAGCAAGAATCTGATTTTAAGCAATAACTGAAACACAGAAAAAACTAAGGATAAAATATGTTGCAGGTAATTTTTTAGAGGCATAAATTTTTATTCAGACAACTTCACGTCTTTCAAAATACATATGTCATCATGGAAAAACAAAAAAAAATTTAACCGATATTTGGGTAAAATTTACCCAGTGAAGTTAATTTTTGTTGCAGGTAAACATCACACCGAAATCGGGGTAAAAATAACACTTTGTTTTTCCTGTGAAGTCAACTTTCCGTTTCACAATTCAAATAATAATTAACACTAAAATCTTCTTAAAATCTCTTCATAATTTATACAACCCTAAAAATTAATTGATCAAAAGTGGTTCTGGCACAATTAACTTCAGGAAGGGCGGATGCTAGCGAAATGCACCTAGTGGGTGGAGATTCAAGAAGAAAGATGAACAAAGACTAGAAACGAGAGGAAAAAGGACATAGCGCCCTCGAAAGCTTTTAAATGATGACGAGAAGACGCGGTGAACCTGTCAGTCACGTCACAAGCGGTGCACCCACTTCACGGCACTTCAGGGCCACTTCGGGGCATCCGGAGATGCGGACCGCGAAGGAGGTGAGAGGTTAGGCAAACACGGGGCCTTATCTGATGGCCCGTCAGCACGCGGACCCCTCACAGCCCCCACTGACCCCTGGATCACTCCATGGCGCCGAAAGAGCCCTTCATGGATCTCCACACTGGATAGGCGGTACCTTAGTAACCTTTCACTTTGATAGATTCAATTTAAATCATTTTAAGGCTCTGAGATCAATTCTGAGATCTCGATTCAGTCTCGTATTGAAATCTCCTCGGGCCCATTGAAACTCTGACACGCCTTCACTGATGAGACAAGTGAGGCATACTGTTAATTCTTGGGAAAGACTGATTCAACCTGATTCAAAAATCACTCAATGATGTAAGTTTCAATCGCTATTTCTTAGTGGATTATGATGTAAAAATATAGAGCAAGATTGACTAATGTACACTTTTCCTATTACGAAATGCAGCTATGTCATGTAAAAATAGCTTCATTTCTATGGTGAGATATTTTAATTTAGAAGCAGATCTTACCATATTTTTAATATTATTATAGAGAGGACTATTATTAGAGGTGTGCAGCCTACTATTAGAAGTGAACTATTAGCAGTCTACTATTAGCAGTTCGTCAGATCGAATTTTCACGTAATCGCAATTTGCAACGATTCAAAAAAACGAAGCATCGAAAACATGATTTGGAAAAAACAAGCAAAACTAAAAAATTGACGACGGAGAATGGTCAATGTCAATGAAAAAAAGTATTTCGTGGCCCTAGAACCAAACGGTTCCATCTTGGGCTTTCATAACTTTACAGGAGAGGCATTTGAAAATTGCATAGCTTCTTTATAAAGAAATCAACCGATCTCAAAAAACAACATTTAAATCTATTTCCCAATGGAATAATTAAAGCATTTATGAAAGATTTAAGATTTATTTATTTATTCAAGATTTAAGCCTAAGAACCCTCCGAGTGTTCTATAATAAATTATGGATTTTCAAGATAGAACTTTTCAGCTCAAAATTATGACAAATCATCACGAAGAGATGGAACTTTTAGGTTCTATACTGTCATTCCTAAATAAGGTAGACTTCAATTGTTTTTTTTTAAAAAAGAAGTAGGTTAAATAAGGTTAAAAACACTTTTAATTACAAATTTTTAATGTTTAAGAAACTATACAGAAATTTTTATTACTTTCACTTGTGCAGAATAACTCAAATTATTTATTGGTATTAAAATCTTAATTTTGACGAAAGAGTGAGGTAAATCCCTTTGGTTCTAGGGCCACAATTTCTGAAAGTTTCATCCTTCTAGATCCCTCGGAACTCACCCCTTTTTCACCCCTAATACTTAAAAAATTCCTGGAAACTACCCAAAATTCGAGACCACAAATTTTTCGATTTTTCGATCAAATTTTTTGTCCTTCTAGATCCCTCGGAACTCACCCCTTTTTCACCCCTAATACTTAAAAAATTCTTAGAAACTATCCAAAATTCGAGAACACGAATTTTGCGATGCAAAGTAAATTCAATTGACAAGAAGAAAGCCATATAAAATTTTCAGCCACCTAAACGCCTCGGATCTCACCAATTTTCCACCTTTAGTACCTAAAAAATTCCTGGAAACTACCCAAAATTCGAGACCACGAATTTTTCGATGCAGAGTAGTTTCAATTTAAAACGAAAAGGCCATGTAAACTTTTAATCCCTCAAAAACTTTCGAATCTCAACCTTTTTCAGCCCCTCAGACTTATAAAATTCATGGAAACTGCCCAAAATCCAAAATCACTAATTTCTCGATTCAAAGAAGTTTCAGTTGATAAAAAGAAAAACATAAAATTTTCATCCGCCTAAAACTTTCAGATCTCACCCCTTTTTCACCCCTAATACTTAAAAAATTCCTGGAAACTACCCAAAATTCAATACCACGAATTTTTTATGGAATGTAGTTTCCAAAGCGTTAAGGGAGCTGCAAATTTGATATGATTTTCTTCTAGTCAATTGAAACTACTTTGCATCGAAAAATTCATGGTATCGAATTTTGAGTATTTTCCAGGAATTTTTTAAGTATTAGGGGTGGAAAAAGGGTGAGATCAGAGGCGTTTAGGGGGCTGAAAATTTTATATGGCTTTCCTCTTGTCAATTGAAACTACTTTGCAACGAAAAATTCGTGGTCTCGAATTTTGGGTAGGTTCCAGGAATTTTATAAGTATTAGGGGTGGCAAGATTTGAGTTCCGAGGGATCTAGAGAAACGAAACTTTCTGAAATACTTTCTATCATTGAGATTGACCATTTTCGTTTTTTTGTGGTCTCGCTTGTTTTCTTCAACCCGTGTTTTCGATGCTTCGTTTTTTTTAATCGTTGCAAACTGCAGTTACGTGAATTTTCAGTGCAAATTGGTAACTGTTTGGCCACTCTTAGAAAATTGGATTTTTCGAAATTGAGTTTAATTCAAGAAATTTAAGCTTTTAAGCTCTCTTCGAATGTAGGATTTCTCGAAATAGAAATTATTCAGTTGATTTCAAAATGAATAATTTCTGTTTTGAGAAATCCTGCATTCGAAGCGATGTGAATTGTATGGATCAAAGATGTTTATTATTATTATTGTTTGAAGTGACAGTAATAATTATTGTGCATAAGAATAATTTTTATTACTTATCTCTGAATCAGAGGAACACATGGCTAGTTCAGATACATATATTTTTCCCAGTAAGCATCTTTATATCAGCTGTACTCTTTAATAAATTCAATTAATGAAAATAATAATGTTGTCGTGTCAGAAGTCAACGAATTAATCTATGCTTTTCTCCAGCGAAATTGCTGCGAACATTGGTGAGCAAGTGCGAAATTTACGCTGTCGCATAAATAGGTTGACTCATGGCTGTTCGTATTCCAGTTAAGGGTTAAAACAACCGACCCATCGGATTTAGAATCCCATCGGCCGAGTTTATGCGCGAGCTTCGCAGCTGGATGCAAGACCAGTCTTATTTCACGAAGGGATCGTTATTACACGAGCGGATTTCACGCGTGTTGTAACATATACATTATACAAGCTCAATTCATTATTTAAATTAAAAGAGGGCTCTTAAAAAAAATATCAAGTTAAAAAAATCAAGTTTATAACCAAACTATTTTTTTATAATTAGACTTAAATAAGAATTAACCTAATTGAAACTAATTTTATTTTTAATTGAAATTTAATTGGACTTAATTTTTATGACTGTGACGTATAATTCAATAGGTATAGACTGTATAATTCAAAAGGTTTCGTACTGATTTATTCTCATTAAAATTAAGTATGAGGAACAAATGAATGGGTTGTAAAGTGATATGTAGCGGTAAAATGGAACATTCTTTTAGTGATCAAGGTCAATGGTAAATTATCCCTAGTGTGTTAACTGTTATTAGTTACACTCCACATATCTCTTGGCATCTGCAGGAGATAGGCTTGTCCAGTAATTAGGCGGTTCGAAAGCATCCGCAGGGGGTCCACTCTGCCCAGAGGCGTAGTGTGGGCGTGTGCTGTGAACACGACTTAAATTGTAGCGAGCCAAATCGAAAGAGACTGGTTAATCAGAGATAAAAAAGGAAACAGTAATTCGAAATTTAATTCATTAATCATGTATTTAACGAGGTAACATACACTAATTGAAATTCTTTATGTGAGAACAATATCGTGAAGAACAATAAAATGAACAATAAAAATAAAAAATCTTGAAATTTACTTCTCTTTTACTGAGAAAGATTTTCTATTTCGGCGAGAATTAGAGATTAGAGAATTAGAGTTTAGACTAGAGATTAGAGAATTAGATTTTAGATTAGAGATTAGAATTAGATTTAAATTAGAAAATTAGAGAATGGAGAACGTTTTCCGGAGAACGTTCTTGAGAACGAGAATATTCTCGCACAAATGGATTCTTGAGAATTATCGAGAACTTTACATTTCATGATTAACTTCTAATTTCCATAATTCATTATTTTTCTTCAATAAAATCACTTTATTGTGTGATATAAAATAAGCCATTTTTATTGCGTAAGGTTTTTAAGCTTCTTTCTATTATAATGTCAGCCTTACACGCCTTTCAAACATAATTGAAATTAACTTCACACTTCAACTAATTTCTTTTTGCTACTATTTAAAGAGTTCTAATTTTTTATTAAAATTTAATTAATTTGCCATTATTATACCTCAATGAAATGGTCTTCTTCCTACATGTTTCATTAAATTAAAAAAAATTTTTTTTGTAAAACGAGCTTAAAATCAAACAATCTCGCAAGATTTTCGCAACCGAGAATATGTTCTTGTGAATGTTCTCTCATTCTTTGTTCTCAAGAATTTCATAACTCTAGAGAAAATTGATTGACTGTCTACTACATAGTTAATAATTTCTTTCTATTGACTATTAAAATTTCTACTATTAGTTGAAATGAAACTACTACTATAGTTGAAATACTATTAGTATATCAACCATTTGAACATTTAAAAAAACGAAAGATAAAGTTTACCTCGATTCTGGGGTAAAAAATACCTGCAACAAAAATGAACTTCGCGGGATAAATTTTATCCCAATATCGGTTCAATTTTCTTTTGTTTTTCCATGACAACACATGTATTTTGAAAGACGTGAAGTTGTTTGAATATAAAATTAATCCTTCGAAAAAATTAACTGCAACAAATTTTATCTTTAGTTTTTTCTGTTTAAAACCTATTTGTGAAAATGCTCCATGGGGCGTTATTTCTCAAATCAATCCGGGCAATCGGATATGTCCGATCGAGCTTAAACTTCGGCTAAGTATTGTCCTACTAGATGGTAAATTTACCAAAAGATATGTTCCCGTTTTGTCGAAAAGTAGCCGAGTTAGAAGGGGTTAAATTTTAAAGTTTTTGGTAGAAACTCTGTTGCGCGAATATTTCCAGTTTTTATAAATAATTTTAAAAAATTTAGCCTGAGCGTTTTCGACATATTTTTTCATCACCAATCGTTTGATCATAAGCATTATTTGAAAATTTTTAAAATTGACCTTGATTTATCAAAATTAAAAATAAAATCGACTTTTTTTGAAGATGGGCTTTTTTTATTTGTTTAAAAAATATTCTAGAAAGAAAGATGAGATTTTTTACAATAAAATTCTTGAAAAACAAAAACGACTTTTTTTGTTTTTGTGAAACGGAATTTCAAACAACCTTATCTTTTCAAAAATTTTTTCTATACTCGCAAAAATTACGGAAAATTTTTTACAGATACAGTTCTTGAACAGAAACAATAATTTAAAAGTAGATATTAAAACAATATTTCTTTTGTTAATTTTAGAATTTTTTGAAAATGGCAAAAATGAAAATTTTTTTAATTTGGTTAGTTGCGCATTTTTAATAATAATAATAATAATAATAACTTCTTTATTTACCAAAGGGGGTAAAGAGGTAAGGTTAGCTGAAAGTTGTTTCACAGCAATTCAATGTAATATGCATAATATAATAAATACAAACGTTTTTTGCATATTAAAAACGTGCTATTAACCAAATTCAAAAAATTTTAAAATCGTCAATTTTTTTTTAATATCTATTTTTATATTATTATTTGTTATAAAAAACTGTACCTGCAAATAATGTGCCGTAATTTTAACGCACATAGGAAACTTTTTTTGAAAAGTTCAGGTTACTCAAAATTCAGTTTCTCGAAAACAAACAAAAGTCCTGTTTGCTTTTCTTTGTATTTTATTGCAAAAGACCTCAGATTTTTTTATAGAATATTTTTAAAAAAATCAAAAGTGTCAATGTTTAAAAAAGTCGATTTTATTTTTAATTTTGATAAATCAAGGTCAAATTTTGTAATTTTCAAGAAATGCTTATGATCAATCGAAAGGTCATGAAAAAATTAAGCAAAAACGCTCAAGCTAAATTTTTAAAAATTATTTATGAAAGGAGAAAATATGCTCGCAGCAGAGAGAATCCACCAAAAACTGCAAAATTTTACCCAATCTACTTCGGCTACTTTTCGACAAAACAGGAAGATATTTTTTTATTAAATTACCATACAGCAGGACAACACTTACAATTAGCCTAAGTTTGAGCCCGATCGGACATATCCGATTTTCGAGTTGAGACATTTGAGAAATAATGCCCCATATGGGTCGTTGTCAAAAAGTTGTGAAATTTGGCCTATCGATTTTTTGAAAAAAAAATCTCAGAACTAGCTAAGGTATTTTGTTTCCATTAATTGTGATCCAAAATAAAACGAAAATACCAATTTAAGAGATCAAGAATCATTTTTGTAGTGGAGATATAGTACATTATTCGCCAAGTTTAAACGCAAATTTTGGCGAGAGCTTAGTTTAAATCACGAGGCGAAGCCGAGGGATTTAATCGCTCGAACCAAAATTTTCGTTTGGACTTGGCAAATACAGTACTTTTCGTCATGACATCGAGAAAAAGCCAAATGAAAATGACGAAAAATAATTTACATATTTGGAAGGTTACCAAAAGGATATTCAATAAACGTAGAAAAATAAATTCCAAAATTATTTTTGAAATATGTAGAGATAAAAATTTTATAAATATTGTAAGAATTTCTTTTTTCGCACTTCATTTGACTGTGTCTCCAGATTTTCGATTATATTTCTATTTAATTAACACTTTTTAAAAATGGGTTACCGAGTGAACATTATTATAAATCGTACGGTACATAATTTGCAAAAATTTTTTGAAGTTGTGAACAATAGACATGTTTCTGCTTTTACGAGCACTTGTATAGGACTAAAAGTAATGAGTTTTTGATTTTTTCAGATTTTTTAAAGTGATCTTTTCCAAATTCTAACCTAAAATATGAGGGTTACCGAGTGGTCATGAAACTTCAGGGACAGACTTCTAAACATTTATAAACATTTTCAGATCTAAAATATTTATCCCTATTCATAATTTTTAGATTCTGTAACTTAATACAAATGACTCTATGAGTGTCAATCATTAATAAAATTTTGCTGGCATTATTTCGGAATTTTAATTTGTGAATCTGTACTTGCTGGCGACAGGTTACCGCGTGGACATTTTGGGTAAATTTTAATTTCCCATTTCTAAACAAAGGCACCTAAAATTTTGAAAATTTACCAAAAACTACTTCGATGTAAGTACTTTATTCCAGTGGTATTCAAAAAGGTATATTAAATAATGAAAATGTGTAAAACTGTCGGGACTTGAATTTCACAACTTTTTGGCAACGACCTATACGGGTGATTTTCTGTATTAAGGTCACTTTTGATAGAAGACACTTTTTTTGCAAAAATATTCTAAAATAGATTTTTTTGTATCACGCCTATTCATTGGTACTAGAATAAGCAATTGTTAAAATATTCGAGCTTAAAAATATTTTTTCAATTTAAAAAAAAAATTTTTAAGAGTTATCGGTCGTCTTTTAGAATTTGCATTCATGAACCAATTTCTATAAAAGTGAATATTCTAAAGTTTTTTGGGACGCTGAATCTGAATTTTATAACAGAATTTCAAAATTCAAGATGGCTGATCCAATATGGCTTCTGGAAAATTTGAAAACAGTCACCATTTATAAAAATGGGTATCCTAAGGTTTTTAGCTCGCTGAATAAAAATTTAATAATAGAATTTTAAATCTCGAAATGGCTCATCCAATATAATGGCTTATCCAATACTCACATAACCTATAAAATGAAGTCCCGTAAGAAATTTAAAAAAAGTTCGAATATTTTAACAATAATTTCTAAAAGGATTAGAAAAACACAATAAATAAAAACTAAAAGTATCAAAGTAAATTACATTGTTCCTGTAAAAATGGTAAAAAAGTGGTAAAACCTGTAAAATGTCAGATTCGAAATACAATCCGTTCTAAGAAGAATATAAAGAAGATTTGAAGATTATAATTTGTTCAAGGTTTCAAAAATTGCGTGGCCCCAAATTATTATTAATCTTTTCCTCCAAATTTCTCCATGACAAAATGCATTTAATATTTCATTCCTTAACAATTTTAAGTATTTTAGAATAAAATAATGTTAATAGGATGGTTTTTTTTTAAACAATCATGAGGCACAAGGCTAACCTATTTGTGTCTCACCCCTGACTTTACATTTTGTGACCTGCGATTACAAGACGTGTAATGTCAAACAACAACAAAATATTGTCTGTACTCGTTTGAAAAATTAAATTAAAAAGTCCTTTGGAAGGATTATTTACTATTACTCCCTTTAAAGATGCGTTAGGTTGCATTTGAAACATTTTCCCGAAAAGTGTCTAATTTACATGGAGTGTGTAAAATAAAAAAATAAATAAAATAAAAAAATAAAAATACGCAAAAGTTTAACACGTTTTATGTTAATTTAAAGGTAAATCTTCTAACTTTTACCATTGATTCATACACAGATGTGATACTTAGACTTATTTATTAAAGAATTACATTAATATTGGTTGAAATAACAAAAAGAAATCATCAAAAACTTATACTGTTATCGCACGTTCTAGGAAAAAAGTTAGGAGGAAACTTTTCAATTTAAAATTCTCTTGTCTTTAAGTGCGATAAAATAAAAATCTATATAAAAGAATAATATTTTTTTAAACATACTTTTAAAAAATATCAGTGAGAATTTATACTCTATTACACTCAAAAAAATATTTGTTTGAATCAAACAAAAAAATTGTTTAATATCATATTATTGAATGAAACAAATTTTTTGCTTTAATTAACAAAACATTTATTGCATTTTAATAAATGAAAAATATCTACCTTATTATAAATCGAAACAAATAATTTATTTGGTACAATTTGTTTGACTTAAATAAAGGATTTGCTTAAATTAAATCCATTTGAGTTTATACAAATATTTGTTTGATTTAAAGATAAATTATAATCCGCATACAATAGATCCTTAGAAAAATGCTAATAGCACAGAAGGATCTTTCTCACAATAAAGACTACAACCATACTGAATATAAAGGCGTCCCGCGCATCGTAGTCTAAAAAAGTGGTGTCTTACACTTAACACTTCTGAACCACAAAATTGAAAATGTTTTAAAATTATTTTAAAAATTGAATAAAGTTTAAAAAACAAAATCTTTACTTTATTTAAAACAAAAAATCTTTAAAGCAAACAAGTACTTTATTTAATTTAAACAAAAGATTTATTCGATCTAAATAAAAATTTATTCAAATCAAATAAATAAGGACAAATA
>JBAGKK010000268.1:2862534-2883472 GCA_037177015.1 Euceroptres primus
AGTTAAATTTCAATGAGGGAGTATTTTCAACTTTTATTGTAAAAGGTTTGTACAATGACTGCGATTTTGAACTTTTTGAAAGCTCGCGCGCTCTTTCATCAAACTCTTAACCTCAAATCCACTTTCCATATTTCATGTACGAATTTCATTATTAATTCTTATTTTCAAAAATGCCCTCTTTGGATTTTAAATTTTTAGATATGATAAGATCAATTTTCGTTATGAAATATTTAGTTCCTAATAATAATGTAATTGCCACTGTAGGTGCAAAAGTTTGCCTACAGTTTGACAATTACCCATATATAATGGTTGTATAAATATAATATAATTATAATATATAATGTATAATTCAGATTTTTTATCTAGATACGAAAAATATTGCGACGTAAGTTGACATTGTTCCAATTTGTTCCTGCAATTGATAATCAATGTAAAGCAATAAGAGAATCCATTTGGGATCAATTCTGCAATTCGATTTGCCGTCACGAGGACCCGAGTCCCGAGTGGGCCAGGATACATAAGGGACCCAGCAACCAAGGATGATCTGAACCGACTCGAGGATAATGATCCAAACTCATCGCAAGATAAGTTCTCTCTGATTGATCTGATTAGTCCACTCGGAGCAACCCGACCGGCAAATGATCCGAGTGATCTCAATCAGCTTCTGAAAAAAAATAAAACGTTTCTCCTTGCTCGTAATCAGAGCCGCCCACGACGAAGCGAAATTTCTGGTCCACAATCAAACAAAAATGCCGCATCTTCCATAGTGCAATTGTCTTAATATTTTAAAGATTTTAAATATTTTAAAGATATTTTGAAATACAACTTCTATAATTATCGAAACATGTATTATCTCCTTCAGTCTCTTAAATAATTTACGACCTTTTGAAATATTTTCCTTCACTGTTAGTATTTTTATTGATCAATGGACCAATTCCACGTCATAAGGAATAACAAGTACAGGTCATTTCCCGACACCTGACACAGTGCCGGTCACTCTTCCTTATTCATAAATCACTTACTCAGCAAATTAAAAATGGCATCTGAATATTTCTTGTGTATGATGTTTGACATTTTAACACCTACGCATTTTTGCATGTCTCCATTTCATGGATGACTATAATGTAACTACAGAATTATTACTTCGGTTTCAGTATAAATATAAACATATAAAGCTAGGAAAAGTCATAAATTCAAAGTTATGTCCTATTAAATTATTTGAAATACAAATAAGAATGAAACGACTGGAGTCATTCGTACGTTAAGTGTTCGATGCGCCTATTTACGCTGAAAGGATAATATTAATCTACTATTGACAGCAACAATCTCTCTTGAAATCTACTGTTTAAGATCCCACCTGAAAATGATGCAATTTTGCAATAGAATTATCTATTTTGTAGGTTGCAAATCAATTGAGTTATCATTTTTAACAATTGTAATTGTTTCCAACACACAATAGTTGACTCGATTTCTCTCGAAGATGCTGATTTCCCCATTTTCTACAGAACTCTCTCGTTTTTCTATTTCAATTTTCCACTCTGTAAATCTGTCTGAAAATACGAAGAACATAGAACGCCTCGCCTTGTTTGCGAGCGGCAAAGTGTTTCTTAACGGTTTCTTATGAAACGTTTAATTACCAAGAGTTCTGGTTCTTTCTGTCGGTCCGTAGATCGGGTGCTAACAACCTCGGTGCGTGTTTACATGAATGTCCCTGCGTTTTGCGAGCTGTGCAATCATTCGCTTCATTCTTTGCCTGAAGCGTTTTCCAGACGTGGCACCCGCAACGCTTCCTAGTTGGAGCGCCACACATTTAGTCGAAAAATCATTGACAAGATAAAAAAGGAGAAAATTTTCTCTTTGACGATATATATTAGAATATAATCACTGCACTTTCCATCTCACAAATTGCAGGTTCAGCGTAACGAGGGAATTTTGAATGCCCAAGCTTTTTTACGAGCGGTCTCATCAACCGATGAGAGACTCGCGACTTTTGGTCAAAACTTTCTCTGCGTGTTTAAGACACTCGTTATATCGTTAGCCACGGCTGATTATTCGAACGTGCTTACGCATAGTTTGCTCTCGAGACTATTGTTCCTTTCTGCATAGGGTGTCCCAGTTTTTCTGCTTCTTTCCTATTTCCAGTGTTCTTAATCGGAATGAATACTCTCTTCAAAGAACGGGAGAATTTGCTCCATTCAGAACAATTGATTTACTGGTCAAATTCTTTAAAGAAATTGTTTACTACTTTAACGATTGTGCACGAGTCCGAGGAATAATTCTTATTCCTCAGAAAGTAAAAGTATTAATTATAAAAAGAGAACAACCATTTTTATTTTAAAGATAGAATTAACTCCTTAAACTATGATCATTTTGGCAAATTTGAATACTTTCCACAGTGAAGTGTGTATTGAGAAAGATACCTTCCAATTTTCACAGAGTAGATTTCCATCAATATTTACTTCTTTATTTGCTCCTGAGTCCTAATCGCTGGCAGAAACTGATTCATGATCCTTTGCCAGGATTTGACCGGGACTTCCGGGTCCCAGGTGTATATATCGTCCTGATAATTAATCTCCCTGCGGTTCTTCCACGCACAAGTGTCAGGTAAACGAAAGGAAAGCAGGGTCCAAGGAAACAGAGTCGTTTCGCAGTATGACAGGTAGAAGAGTGCTGCTGCAATAAGTGTCCATCAGGGTGGTCTCATGCTTGCGGTCTAACGAACCTTCTTCAGGTTCTTTTCAATTTCAATTCAGAAATATCCCCACATCTAAATATCCAAATAATCATAATCTAATCGAGAACATTCTTCAAATGTCTCCTAATATTCAGTCTTCCAATTCCAACCCCTATTTTTTAAAAAAGTTTGATTTTTCCACTATGCACCACTTTTAGAAGGATAAATTCAGTGTTTGTTCAATCGAGTGATTCAGCGTCATTAAAACGAAGCAACCCTGCTCCCGAGATACTCGTATAAACTCAGTTGACTGAATATACATTATATACAGGAACAAAATAAGTATGTACAGACAACCAAAGTGCAGAGCTCTTCTTCCGTCTTGCTTTACCGTTGGCAATCGCTCATTTGGGATCATGGTATATCACGCTTCATATAGAATGGCCAGAGATTGAAAAAATATTGACCCTTCGATGTACAAAGCCGGAGCAGAGTTGCTGACCGGAAGGTCGACAATTTCAACGCCGTTGGCAGCAATGATGAATCCAATCATAATTTAGTTACATCTTATTAGACTCCTACCGCGCCAGCTCACCGTGAGACCGCCTGGTAACATCCTTAATCCACGAAATGCATATCTCGGAGAACTACTACCCCTTTACTCCCTTTTCCCCTCCCCCAACTTCCTTTCCTCCCAAGCAAAAGATCTCGCTCATTCCACTCGAGAAAATCGATCTTTCGTTTCTTCTTCTTTCTGAGATGCTGGAATAAGATAAGGAATAAGATAATAAGGAAAAGCAAGTTAATAAATTGATTTGTGCAATATGGATTGAATTTATTTAGAAATTAAAAAGCATGTAGACTTTGACTTCCTTGCCGCTCGTGTTTTATCCTAATTTTTCATAAAAATCAATGAATGTCAAATGATCTTCAAAATTTCGTACTCTCTAAATCTGAATCAGTTACAATTTTCACTGATTACATTCAGTGACCGATTTCTAGCTAATTCATCAGTGAATTTTACTGAATTTTAGTGAAATTGACTGAATTTCAGTGAAATTGACTGAATTTCAGTGAAATTGACTGAATTTCAGTGAAATTGACTGAATTTCAGTGAAATTGACTGAAATTCAGTCAAAATTCACCGATCAATTAGCTAGAAATGGGTAACTGAATGAAATCAGTAAAAATTTTGACTGATTCAGATTTAGAGATTTAAGCAACAGATTTCAAAAGATTTTATGGCATTTTCTTTATCTGCTTGTACTTATGAAAAAAGCACTGAATATGTTGCCTCATAACTTGTCCTTTTTAAAAAATCATTTACATTTCAAGTTATTTCACATGTTATAAACAATTCAATAAGTACCAAAACTGTATTAAGATCTTTTGTTTAGAGAAGCATAAAGAACATGATCTTATTGATAAAAAGCATATTATACATCTGCATACGTTAAATAAGTTATATTCTAAGTGCGTCCCTCATTTTTTGTGTCGACTCCACAATATGGGTCTAATTTAAACAAAAAATAATGATGAAACAATACTAAATTATGTTTTTATAAATTGATATTGAAAGTAGCGTTTTCCTGTTTTATTCATTTAAATTATATTAACATTCAGAAATGTGCAAAAAATAAAGCCAGTGTCTAGTACATATTACGGAAATTTCCGAACACACAACATAGCCTGCGTCCGCTTTGTGTTGTAAACTAGTTGTATGGAAATTTTCGTAACAATATCCTCAGCCAAAAATAAACTGTGAACACCAATGAAAATTTCATTATTTAAAAAAAATATCTACAATATTATCTCAGTATCCTCTAGAAATATAAAAAATTGAATAAGAAAAATTGTTTATCGCGATTTTAATCTGCAACTTTAACAAGTTTTCATAACCAAAATTGTCGCCTTCACAATAATTTCATTTTTCAAACAGCTTGAATATGGTTATCCAAGAATCTTTTAACCAATCAATTTGTTTTCAAGTTAGTAAGAAGATTCTTATTTCTGGTAATTATTTAACAATTATTTAACAAGGTAGACAATTGTTAGAAAGGCTATTATCATATTCAAAAATATAGTTGAAGGTTAAACCAACAACAAGATGTGTTGATCGATCGTCAATTAGAACGTACCTAAGCATTTTAAATATTAATTGAAATTTCAAGTCTGAATTCAATTTTTTATCTGCAGTTTACTCGAGGTTATAAGTTAAAGAATGACCGAAAAACTCGCCCATCTGTGTGACCTTAAATTCGGACTTCCAATCTATACTAAAAGTTAATTTATTATGAGACATTAATCGTCTGAAAGTTTCAGATTGGTCTGAATTTTTTTTTCAAGATACGAGGAACCAAAGTTTTCTTTTTGTTTTACCTGCCAGTAGATTATTTGAATCTTTTCAGGTGGATTATTCCTAATCTATAACTGATAGCGAAAAATGTCCAAGACAAAAGTTAAATCTCTAATTGATAAATGATTAATGATTGATAAATGATTATTGCAGATTTTCACTCCTGGGAAGGGAGTCTGCCATAGGTCGACATAGTTGATGGGAACTTTGTCAGTGCTTGCGCATAAAAGAAAGAGGATTTCATTCTACGCAAAATATTTCTTAAATTTGATTAACAACTTAAGAAAGGAGGCCTTTAACTTGGACCTATAACCTTTATCTAAAACACTTTTCGCTATTATTCATAGATTTGAAATAATTGATCTGCAAAAATTCTAACAATCTACCTACAGACAGGACAAAATGAAAAATTTGATCCCTTAAATCTCGAAAACAAAAAGTTAGACCAACCTAAAACTTTTAGAGGATCAATGCCTCATGATAAACTAACTTTTAGTATAGATTGGAAGCCCGAATTCGAGGGCGCACAAATGGGTGAATTCAGGCTTATTTTTGCGGTCACTCTTTGTATGTAAACATTTTAAATCTTCTAATTCATAATATTTCAGTATCATATCGTACCTCGAGATCGTCAGACCATGGTTTATCCGCAAAACGATTTCTCTCAAAAGAGAGTTGAACTAGAATCAAAATTCCTACAAGTTGACTTAATTATACGTTATTTATTTACTTTCGACCATAGTTGTTAAAAGATGCTTTTTTTAAGAAATAATGTTTTTATTAGAAATGATATTTTCGATTTGAAAATGGAAAAATAACACCTGCATAAACATGTACTTAAATTGTCAACAAATTTCGTAATGATTAAACTGTAAGTACAACGTTTGAAAAAAGTTCGTTTGCTTTAAAATTTGACTTAAAAATATTATTTATTTCTTTATAATATTATTTTTAGCTCAATTTTAATCTAAAGAAGGTAAAAAATGTTGCCGAAACGTTATTGTAAACATATTTGTATAATAAATGATCGTATGACCGATGATTTGGACTTGAAATTATTTTTAATTTCAAAGTTGGATTACTTTATTTATCATATTGTTTTACAATTTCATCTTTTACTTTATAGGTATTACCATGTTTTAATAAAATACATTATTTGAATATATTTTAATTCAAAATTCAATTTGTCATAGCCACAATAGTTGACCGCAAATCATTTGTTTTTAACCTGATGTATCTTTCAATTTACATATCATTTTTAAATATTTATAATAATCACTGGCATGGAATTTAACGATGTTCAGAGTCAAATTCTTAGATTTGAAGAATTCAAGAAGCTATTTACAAAAAATAACGAACATTCCTGTCTTTTTATTAACATTCATTTTCATTCTCAAAAATCAAAGGTTCAAGTCGAGAGAATAGCTCATATTTGAATTTTAAAATACTAAGAAAATTTTGAAAAATATAAGTACACTAGCGTTGCTAATTATGAGTTTGACTAATTTTTGTCAATTATATATGTTTTGATCCTAGTGTATTAAAAGTCTGTGAAAAATAAGTCTAAGAAAAAGGCAATACGTCAATTCAGAAGGAAGTTATGGCAAAAATACTCTAAATTTGAATTATATATATATATAATGTTCAACGATGATGTGGTAAATACAATATTGCTACTTAGTTTTAACCTCAAAATGGTAACCTTAAAATTAATTCTAGTTGCTCTGTTTTCTAGAACTCACGTTCCGATAGACTGACTGGTCCATGATGTCTTTAATAAAATGGTAAGATAAAAAAATTTTTTTGTGACATATTTTTTTTTGTGTCTAAATTGCGAACTTGTGTTTACTATTTTTAATTTATGTATATTCCCCTGAAGAGGAGATCAGTCTGATCTTGAAACATTGGGAAAATTACATCAATAAAAATTGTCTGATTGTCGTCGTTTTTCATAATTATTTATATGTTTTTTCAATTTATCAATGATTTTTGGTATAATTAATATCTCTCAAAATAATGGCCACTGTTTAAAAGGTTTGGGCTTATTTTAAAGATAATTTTCCATAGAATTCTAATAATTCATTTCAGAAAATTTTTCTCTTCCAGGATCAAGAGACTGACTCTAATTTTGATAATTTTTTTTTTAAATTCACTTTCTGACTACTAGGATTCTTATAGATTTTTAAGACTTTTTTGTGTCAAGTTCAGCCTCTTTCCCCTTAAAGGGAAAAATATACTGAATGTTTTAAATTCAATGGGAAATTGGTTCTAAAATTATCCCAAGACTTTTAAGAAATTATGATTATTTCAAAAGGTATTTAATTATTATAACAAATATTGAAAATAGATTAGAAAATTTATCTCATTTGAATTATCAACGATAGTATAGAAAATATTGAATTAAATTCACACATCTGTGGAATATTTCTTCTTTTATTCCCCGAGAGTAGGAGCCTCGTTTGGAAAAAAAGCTAGGTGACTTTGCACTTATGTAAAACGAGCATAAACGTTCGTTTTGTTGGTCGAATTAGCTCAGTTGGTAGGTCGTGGCTTTTTGGGGGGTTCTCCTTGGCCTTCATTCTTTTCTGGGCCCGAATCACAACCAGTCATTCCCTGAGGAGGACCTTCGCTTGCGGGGCCCTCGCCTGGGCCAGAGAGGGTGATTTTTGCATGTCACGTGTACAAACGGGCGAGTTCTCAATGCACGTCGTTAGCCTCTCGTTTTGTGTGAGGATGAGTTGAAGTCAGGCAACGATACGCCCAAGATCCTTGCTCCTGATCCATGTTGAATATTCCAGAGTTACGAATACCAGTCGCAATTCAGGCCCACCCCTCATTCTAATATAACGTAGGATGACTCTGACAGATCTAGAAACTCGTATCTATGAATCATCCTTGTTGATGCCAACCCATTTCTCTTCATCTGGATTGATCTATGATCGAGATTATATATAAAATAAAAAAAGGGGGCTTGTATTTCGTTCGTTAGGGTGAATTGTTACTTCTTTTTTTTTAAATCCATAATTGCGTTGATTTTCAAGAGAAAAAGGACAGTAAAAAAAGTATAATTCATATCATACAATTATATTATATATTCATTCATTTTTGTAAATCAAGAAAATATTATAAAAAAATCAACACATTTAAATTTCGAAGAAGCCTGTACCGAAAATAACAGTATCTCTCTTCATGCCTATTTCTGAAAACCTTGTTGACAAAACTGGACAAAAATAACGGTAACAGGTAGCAGCGAACACGGGGGGTGGCACCCCTTCTGATTTTTAACGTTTTTACGACTTGACCCATATATTTCGCTGCTGGGGAAAACGAGGGTAGAGAAAAACTTTCGTCGTGTCCTCATAAAAATTCAAGAACCGTACGATTTTAATTTTCGAAGGAAAGGTGCATGACAAGTTTCCTAGGAAAAGACGAAGGAAAGACAGAGATAAAAGATGAGAGGAAAAGGTAGTTGGAAGTATATAGAGGTGTACCGTTGCGAAAAAGACAACCACCGTTAGACCCTAAAACCTAAAAGATCGAGAGAAATTTTTATGCCCCAACTGTAACAGGTTCGAAGGGATCCAGCGATGCCCGAAATTTTTCCTTTTACGACACCCTGCCTCGTACAATCAACGCGCAAAACAATTTTGTCCGGAAATATTATCCATGAGTTTTACTAATCGTAAAAAATAAATTACTGTGAGTGCAAAAAATTCACTCGCATTTTTGTGTTTATTACATTTAGAGTAATTTTATTTCCAAGGACTCCAAGGTCACTCACAGGGAGTAGCAATATTTTTTCTTCATTTTCAAGATGCTGAAGAAAATCTTTAACCAATGATAAATGAAAGTGTGGGAAAAAAGAGAATTTATCTTATTTTTTAAATTTAAATTTAAATTTAAAATTTTGATTATTTCTATACATTGTTTAAAAAATAAGATAAATAAATCATTAATGATAAAGATTTATTTGAAAAGTTGTTAGAATATTAAAAATGTTGAGATCTTTACGGTAAGGCCTCAAAATTTTTAATAATATAAATAAATTTGCGTTCCATTTGTTACAAATGAATCTAAAATGTGTTTTAAAACTTATGACATGCAAGCGTATTTTTGTTAGTTCCACTATTTTTTTTTTCTCGTATTAGTACAACCCAGTTCTTTGAATAACTGTTTCATTAAATATTCAGGCATTTAATTAAGCCATACATATAACTAACATTTACAAATAATATTTTGTCTGATTACAATTATTTAAATACCACATATTCTTTAAATTTCAGTTTTACAAAAAGATCAGGATTCTGATTTATAAGTGTTTTTAATTAAAATAATAAATAATACGTACAGTAAAGAATTTATTGAATAAATTAGGAAAATTCGAGAATTAGCAACAGATGATGAGATGATATTAACTAAATTGAATATTTTAAACATTAACACCGCTAGCTAATCATATTTCTAATTGGCTTACCAACTATGAAGAATGTAGATTATAATCTACCTTAACTTTATTTTTTGGGCGACTAAGAATAACTATTTTTCGAAAATTTATTTTCTGAACTGTAACACAGTCTGATATTCCGATCTTCGTTCCATTTCATTCAGGTATAAAGGCAGTAAAGGCACAGAAAAATAAAAACTAAGTTTATTATCCAAAAAGCTGAGCGAGCCGACCTAATAAAGTTATAAAAAAAACTATTTCTACTGTTACATTTTTTTTACTCACCTCGAGATTTTTCCTTCTTTTTTTCTTTATTATTACTGCTTTTCCCTTCCTCCTTTACGATCGGTTGTAAGTTTTATTCATCGGTCTGTCGTAAAATTATTACCAATCTGTACACAGTGTGGTGAACAATGGTTTTTGAATAGATCATAATCGATTCGATTGTTGGTTTCTGACTACAGACAAATTTTACCTGAAGTTGGAACCTCCTTACAAGTTTTTCAATTTTATTACTATTAGGGTTATTGCCTACCGCCCTACGTAACAAGTGACCATTGCCCAAATTTATTCCATGGGTCATGGGTCCGAAACGGAGGCAGCCTCGTTAAGAACTTCAATATAGATACAGATTGTTCAGTTTTATAGCTCAGGCCACTTTACAATATAACACCCCCAGGGAACTTTCAGCAATCTACTCGTCAGTCCCTTTTCAAATAAAAAATAAAAAATGATCCCGAAGAAATAAAATCGTGTTCTAGAATTTAGAAATAAAAAAATTTAATTTTGACGGAAATAAAATAAAAAAGGAACCGGCTTTCTAGACCCACAATAAAAAGTATAAAAATACGCACTGGAAATCTAATTTTAACCATACTTTCGAAACGAAGTTTGTTCCGATTCCCAATTATTTGTTTTCAAATATTTTTAAGCATGCATTGAAATAAATAAATAAATTTAAGCTTTCGAATGGACCATTGTTTTAACAACAAAATTATAGTATTCTCATGTTAGATATTTTTTACTTTAAAAAATTTTTAAGTAATTTTAAGGATCAAAATTCCAAATAGTTTAAAAATCGAAAAACAAAGGGAGGAAAGGCCACATCCTGAGTATACACATCAGGTTGTCTGAAGTCGCATGACGCAGCAGCAGAGCATCTTGTCGCTTCTTGATGAGCAAGACGAGACATCGTTTGTCGATTTCAAATACCGATACCCGACCCCAACGACCCGATCTCGGTACGCAAGACACGCGATACATCCTGCAAGTTTGATTACTCTAAGAATTCGACGCATCCTTCTTTTCCTTTTCGTTGACTGGCACGAATTTGTCGATATTCGAGATGCCCCCTGCGCCATTTGGATCGATCGATACGTCTGATTAATCGCACAAAATGGACCTTCATTTTCGAAATCGATTGATAGTGCTATATAAGGACAGACTCAAAAGCTGAATCTCTCCCATGTCTCATTTTAATCTAAGGATCATCCCTTCTTGAACCAGGAAGATAAATATGATGTAGAAACGATTAAGAAGAATTTTATTACAAATATTGTACTGTTAATACTTACTTAATGTTAAAATTAAAGATTTAAATGTTTGAATAAAACAAATTTGTTTGTTTCAAATTTTTTTAAATCCACCAAATTATTTATATTCAGTTAAATATTAATATTTTACCGAATGTAAATAATTTGGTGGATTCAAACAAAACATTTGATGCCATAAAAAATATGATTTTAAGTGAAGAAAATTTGTAAACTTTTAAAATGAGTCTACCAAAAACTTTGGTTGTTTGAAGCAAGAAAGTTTAATCTACTTAAAGATGTTAATCCCTCATCGCACCTCAAAGGATCCCCTTATCCACCCCAAAGGTCTCGGTGGACTTTTTTAAGATTCTTTTATTTTGGAGTTCATGAAAATAGAAGAAATTTCCCAAAAGGATTTTGTCCGATTATGACCAGTTTTTTCGGTGCGGGATCTTTTTAATAATCTTTGAAATAGTTTGTAAAATCGAAGAAAATAACCACATTGGTTAATACAACAAATTTTGAAAGAGAAATCTAATTGAAATATAAAAAAGTTGACCTTATAATTATTTATTTAACATTACTTATTTGAGATTTTGTATTTTTGCTTTCGCTTTAGAAAACCATCGTAATTCAGATTAAATCTTCATTATTGATAGCTTATTTTGCTCTTTAAAATATTATCTACAATTTCATTTGGTTCTTATTAAAACACAGTTAAATTGTACAAATATTGCACTATTAAAATTTAATGTTAAAATTAAAGATGCAAATGTTTGAATCAAACAAATATTTAACCGGTATTTAACAAATAATTAATTTGGTGGATTCAAACAAAACATTTGATGCCATAAAAAATATGATTTTAAATGAACAAAATTTGTAAACTTTTAAAATGAGTCTACCAAAAACTTTGGTTGTTTGAAGCAAGAAAGTTTAATCTACTTAAAGATGTTAATCCCTCATCGCACCTCAAAGGATCCCCTTATCCACCCCAAAGGTCTCGGTGGACTTTTTTAAGATTCTTTTATTTTGGAGTTCATGAAAATAGAAGAAATTTCCCAAAAGGATTTTGTCCGATTATGACCAGTTTTTTCGGTGCGGGGTCTTTTCACTCAGAAAAAAGTTTGTTTGAATCAAACAAAAAAATTTGTTTGATATCATAGTATTGAAACATAGAAACAAATTTTTTGTTTCAATTAACACAACATTTATTTCATTTTAATAAATGAAAAGTATCTACCATATTAATCGAAACAAATAATTTGTTTGGTACAATTTGTTTTATTTAAATAAAGGATTTGCTTAAATTAAATCCATTTGTGTTTAGACAAATATTTGTTTGATTTAAACAAAAATTATAATCCGCACACGATAGTTCCTTAGAAAAACGCAAATAGCGCAGAAGGATCTTTCTCACAATAAAGACTACAATCATACTGAACATAAAAGTGTCTGAAATATGTTACAGTACCGTCGTTACGCATCCCGACGGGTAATCTAAAAAAAGTGGTGTCACACTTAACACATCTTAACCACAAAAATGAAGATTTTTAAAAATTATTTATTTATTTATAATATTAAATTTAGTTTATGAAACAAAATCTTTACTTCATTTAAAACAAAAATTTTTTAAAGCAAACAAGAATTTTATTTAATTTAAACAAAACATTTATTCAATCTAAATAAAAATTTATTCAAATAAAATAAATAAGGATAAATAAAGAATTTGTTTGAATTAAACAAACATTTGTTTGACCCCTTATCAACGTTATAATTTGTTTGATTCAAACAAATTTTGTTTAAATCAAACAAATATTTTTCTAAGTGTTTAATAATCTTTGAAATAGTTTGTAAAATCATGGAAAAATCTTCATTATTGATAGCTTATTTTGCTCTTTAAAATATTATTTTAAGTTTGTAAAATTTAAGTTTGTAAAATATTATTTTAAGTTTGTAAAATCATGGAAAAATCTTCATTATTGATAGCTTATTTTGTTCTTTAAAATATTGTCTACAATTCTACTTGATTCTTATTAAAACACAGTTAAATTGTACAAATATTGTACTATTAAAACTTAATCCAAAATATGATTTTAAATCCACAAAATTTGTAAAATTAACAAAACCAATCTACCAAAAACTTTGGTTGTTTGAAGCAAGAAAGTTTAATCTACTTAAAGATGTTGATCACTCATCGCACCTCAAAGGATCCCCTTATCCACCCCAAAAGTCTCGGTGGACTTTTTTAAGCTTCTTTTATTTTGTAGTTCATGAAAATGGAAGAAATTTCCCAAAAGGATTTTGTCCGATTAAGACCAGTTTTTTTGGTACGGAATCCTTTTAATAATCTTTGAAATATAGTACCGGCCAGGAATATGAGTATACCTGTTTTTTGTGAGATACATAAGTTCTCATAATTCTTTTAATCTACGAGATAAATTTTTTTCACATAATAATACGAAAGCTATCAAAATTCTGCGTAAAATAAGTCCAAGGTGAAGTGATTTTGTTGATTCTGTAAGAAACTAATGTAAAAATAGTGCTTTTTTCGATTTGTCCTAAAAATCTCAATAACTTACGAAATAAATAACATTTTTTAATGTCCTTAAGCTCATTTTAAAGCTAAGTCTCCATAGAATTTCATGAATGTATCAAGAGAACTCTCCAATTTTTTTTCTCGATTTCGCCAAAGACTGAAGTTAGCACAGAAAAGTTGTAAAATTTCAATAACGTATAATTATTTACAGAAAAATAGTTTAAATTATTTTATATTACATTTTAATAAATTTTTTTAGAATACACAGGAATAATAATTTCTATTTTTTATCAAATTAATTTTTCAGAGTTTTCGCTTTATTTGAAATTTTACAACTTTTTTAATCCAAGTTCAGTCTTTGGCAAAATCGAGAGAAAAAATTAGAGAGTTCTCTTCATACCTTCATGAAATTCGATGGAGATTTATCTTTAAAATGAGCTCAAGGACATTAAAAAATGTTAATTATTTCATAAGTTATTGTAAGTTTTCGTAAAAGTCGAAAAATTCACTATTTTTGCATTAGTTTCTTATAGAATGAACAAAATCACTTTACCTTGAGCTTATTTTACGCAGAATTTTGATAACTTTCGCATTATTTTATGGAAAAAATTTTATCTCATAGATTATAGAAATTATGAGAATTTATGCATCTCACAAAAAACAGGTGTCCTCATATTCCTGGCCGGTACTGTAGTCTGTAAAATCGAGGAAAATAACCACATTGTTAAATACAACAAATTTTGAATGAGAAATCTAATTGCAATGTAGGAGAAAAGTTGAATCTGTAATTATTTATTTAACATTACTTATGTGAGATTTTGTATGTTTGCTTTCGCTTTAGAAAAACATCGTAATTTTGATTAAATCTTCATTATTGATAGCTTATTTTGTTCTTTACAATATTGCCTATAATTCTATTTGGTTCTTATTAAAACACAGTTAAATTGCACAAAAGGAATCGTTAGTTAACTAACATTTTTTCTAACTCTCTATCTACCTCACAAGCTTATTTTTGATAAAATTTATCCAAATAGAATTCTAGATAATATTTTAAAGAAAAAAATATGCTACCCACAATGAGGATTGAATCAGAATCACAATTTTTTTCTAAGGCGAAAGAAAATCTCAAATAAGTAATATTAAATAAACAATTATAGATCTAACTTTTTTTTATATCACTCCTTGATTTTTCTTTTCAAATTTTTTATATTTAAGAGTATTTATATTTTCCTCGATTTTATAAACCTATTTTAAAAATTCGAGGTGCGAGAAGGGGTGAATGCCCTTAATGCGAAAATTACTTTGACAATTGAAGTCAAATTCTTAGATTTATAAAAAATATGAATTTTAGTCAGATAAATTTCCAAAGCTTTCAAATTTAAGTTGAACGTTTGGGGAGGTTTTTTTTGTCTCTCCTCTAAAAGTAGGTTGAAAGGAGTTAAGCAATGTAATCTTTCCGTGTCTCCATTTTAAATAAATGATGAAAAAGCACTTTCTCACGTTTTTGGTTTTGATTTCTACACCCTTTTTATTAACAAAAGGGAACTAAAGGGAGGGCGAAAAATAATAAACACACGAAGAAGAAAAAATAAACGATAGACCTTGAAAGGATTAAGTATTAAGTCACTAAGCTACATTCCGAAGAAAAAAAGTCACTCCGGAATTCCCTCGCAAAATACGTTCTCAGTGACCCTCGTTCGGTCTGCTTTCATTTTTAATAGTCTTCGTGATCCGTCAATCTAGAGGAAAAAGAGGACGAAATCCTCGACTTTTTCCCGCGTGGGTGCACCGTTTTTTTCATGTGTTAGTTATGTACACACACATATATTTTTTTGGTACCTGTCACCGAAACGACCCACCTGCTGAGAAAAGTGCTACAAGCGACTTTCGACGGTGTCCCATCGACGGTTGCGTCAGGCATGGTACAGTTATTTGCATCATCCATCAGCCAAAAAAAAAGGAAAAAGTGGAGGAAGGTAAAGAGGAAAGGAAAAAAGAAAAGCCGGCGAAGATGCCCCGATTCCCTGGGGATTTGCTCGTATTGTTGGGGATCTCGGCGATATTTTATTGGGTTTATGATGTCATTAATCTGATCTGACCCGCCCACAGCCTTAATCGTGACGCATCAGATCTTCGAACGTGCCTGTGTGACCTGCCTGCCCTGTCATTTGGGAATTCGGTCAGACCACGCAGATTTCTGTGAGATTATTCCGGCGCGTAAACCACGCAGTTTATAGCTGCTACGCGCTCGAGTTAGTGTCAAATTTCAAAAGAAGTATCATCAAGATTTCGTTGCTTCTACAACGCGATTGCACTCACTATGTGGCTTCCATGGTGATCCTTGGGTTAAATGATCTCTTATTAATGGAATTTGACATTGAATATTCTTTGGAATATGAGGAGGAAGGACAAAATTCTTTTGTTGGGTTTAAAGTGACTGCTTCGGATAGAAGAATCAATGATACGAGGAATGAAAGTTTATGAGACAGTTCTTCTCGAAAATTAGAAAATAACTTGAGATTTAAGTTTAAGATGGTGTGGGGTCATAATAAATATTAGTGGTGCTATTTTTCGTTGAAATTTAAAAATCGTAGAGATATTTAAGAAAGGTCATCTTAACCGTTAAAAACACATTATCATTGGATAGTATATTTGGATTATAATATACAGTGATATATAAAATAATCAATGTATTTTAATTTTTCTGTTCATTTTAGTGGGAAGTTTTTTAATATGGTGGATATATTTTGTCCAGCGATACGAGGACTTATACAAAGAACTAGTCTAGATCTTCCTACAATATTTTCTTTCCACATTCTCGGTTACGCATACATTTACTTAACACTCGACGAATATTTGGTTGATGTACGGGCAATCAAAATATTTGTAGCAAGAAAAATAAAAGTAGGTTTATTCTATTTCAGGAAATACCTTGATGGATTTGTATATTCTGAACGGATAACAACTTCTAAAAATGAATCCATACACGTCATTTAAATTGCACTGATTGTGCGAAAAAAATGTTCTATTTGATTAGCAGTGATAAGAATTTCATCAATGATTGGTTAAAATCTTGTTTAAAATCTTAAATTTTGATATTTCGAGGAATTTAAATGAGACATAATGATCGTGATAAATCATTTTAATAAATTAGATATTTTCAACTAAATAATCGAATTATTTTTTATTTGTAAATAACATAAAATTGATGCTTCAACATTGAAGTTCAGCAAAATTGTTCAATGTATAAACGAATCTACGATGTACAAATGCAGCAGCTGCATTATCTGTAGAATATACTGAATATACATTTATACACACATACTAAGATGTAAAGATGCGTATAAAAGGATTTGCTGATTCAGCCTGCCGGTACCTAAGGAACTCTTAGTTATCGTTACTTCTTGAATCGATCCATCAATCGATCATAGTCCGTTCTAGGTGCAAATAGGTCCTGCAAGATGAGAACTTTTTTTTGCGTAAATACTTTGATTTAGAAAAGACGCTAACGACACTTCCTCCTTTTCCATTCTTCTTTTTTCTCAACATTACATGTGAGCTCGATTTCAGGATTCGATACTCGCTTACAATGTACTTCCTGCTGATATATTTATAAAGTTTTTCGTCGTTGGATCAACAGTCGGATACGATCTTGACCCCGCACTGATTTCCCCAGAATGATTTATTCTGTGCCTATTTATTTCGACAGTTCCGTCGGCAAGGGATGATGATCGTATATCGATATTGCAAGTGTCGATCGCTATCTTAATTTCTGTATTGTGACGGTCAAACGGTCGCTTTCGTTTTGTCAGGATTTGCCATAAGGGACAATTTAGACACAAAGAAAGTATGCACAACAGGAACGTTTTGCAAAAAAAAAGCGTTTTTACTAGTGATGGTAAATACTGATTGCTTTCTTTCCTGTGGATTCGAGGAGACAAGCACCAACTGATCCTTTCTTCTGCGGTCACGAGTTCATTCTTTGGAAGGACATTATTCAAAATGTGGTTGCGAATCTGACTAACGAGGTGTGAAACATGGAGGTGTGAAATTTTTTTCAGTGGGGTTCCAATTGTTGAGAGTAAAATTTTTCATTTCTGTCAGAAAACTTGTGAAAGAGAGACAATATTAGAGAAAGACATTCACAAAAATAAACGTTTCTTTCAAACAAAAATATCAATTTTAAACTTGGAAAAACTGATAAACTAATAAGAAAGAGTTTATAACTTTCGTATGAATTCATCTTTCTTTGGTTTATAAATCTTTTTTTTTTCTTTCTATTGTTTCTCTTAACTGTAACTGTGAGAAAAAGATTTTTACTTGATTCAATAAATAATGAGTCAAACAACAAAATTACTTGATTTAAACTTTTGTTTGAAACAAACAAATTGTTTTCTCAACTAACTAATAAGCAAAGTGAAAACTTAAAATATTGAAGATGCCTCCTGATTTAGAATAAGCCAGGTGTTCAATTTGCAGCCGGAAATCTGAAAATATTTCCTGCCTCGCAACTTTTCGCTGCTTGCAATAAATGCAACAAATGCAAATTGTCGTGACACAAACAATGTTAAGGTCAAGAATATCCATGCTTCAGTAACGAACAAGCAACTGCGGCAAGTTCCAAAAAAAAAGAAGGTTTTTTAGTTTAAATGTCATGCCCCTTACATAAATACAGTGTGTAGATTATTGTACGTTCATGCAGGCAGCACTTCTCACGGATTCGAAGTGGTATGAAGTCGCCCTCACGGTATATATCTATACGACCCCGGAACGGTATGATTCTTATATATATGCCGCGTGCGAGATCGTGGAACAAACGATCTCTACACGATCTCCCGCTGCTAGATCGTCGGATCGCCGATCTGCTGTACAGCGATCTATTGATCGCGAAAAACACGCCTCACACATGGAAAATATCAGCTGGGTTAAAAACGCCGAAAAAAATTTCATTCGTCACTAAAATCGCTACTTATGAGACAAATCCCTATTATCGACTTATCTTGATTAAAATAGAATGAAAGACAAAAGCGAAGAGTTGAAATATTCGATATAAACCTAATTCTCCTTTTTGAGTTGGATACTATTCATTTTTAATTGACCATGAAATCGAAAGGAAAATACAGTCTTTTTTATAACCACTAATTCCATAATAAATTTGAAAAAGAATTATAGGAAGAACTTAATAGAATTATTGAAAATTCTAATAGGATTCTAATGCTTTATCGATGAAAAAAGAATTTAATTTAATGTGAAATCTGATAGAAATTATATATTTTTTTCATTATTTAAATTATTTTAAATAGATTAAATGATAATGATAATGATAAATGAATTTAAATTATAGAAATTATATATTTTTTCATTATTTAAGTTATTTTAAATATTTAAAGTTTTTAGGTGCAATTATTTGTAGACAAGTATTCCCTTATATATATATATATATATATATATATATGATAGTAAAAAAAAAAGAATTTTTCAGAAGATTCTCTAGAAATAAAATTAGATATGATTTGTTAAGAAAATAAAATCTCATGGAATTTTACAATAAAGAGAAAAAGTATATATATACTAGCAGAAATGTACCCGGCGTTGCCCGGGTAGTAGCAAAATTTTTAATGAATGAAAAATGATGAAATATCATAAACTTTTTCTCTTTATTATAAAATTTCATGACATTTTATTTTCTTAACAAATCATGTCTAATTTTTTTTTTAAATCTTCTGAAAAATTATTTTTTTTTTAATATCAAATTTTAAAATAATATTTTAGAAATTTTGAAAAATTTTGTTTAAAAAAATTTATAGTTAAAATTATTCTCTCAATACAAAAAAATCTCTCCCTCATATGTAAAAAAAATTAAATAAAATTTGAGAAATTATCGAAATTTTTTTTCAAACAATCTAAAATTAGAATGATATATAAAAAATCTCTCCCTCATATTATAAAAATTCATTTTCTTGCTGTTGATGCTTCATTTTCAATTCCTTCTTCACGTTTTGTGGATCCGATTTTTTGATGTGTCTTATCAATACCAACTGACTTACACCAATTATCATCACCGAAACAGTTAAAAAAATCTTTTTTCATAATGATCATTTCGTAAATAATTTCGAAGGTCATTTTTCTATCCCAAATACCATAAGCTCCTGGGGAATCTGAATTTATTGAAATTTTCGTCATTAATGTTGTATTCAAATTTTTGTTGTTTTCATAGATGCCAATTTTTACTTCCTTCAAAGCAATTATTTCATTGTCACATCCATTGAATTTTTTTCCTCTTTATTCCAAAGAATTAAACTTATCTAAAATAATTTTTGAAAACATTAATATCATCTATTTAATTCAATTGATTTGGGTTTCAATTGAACAAATATTTCAATTCACCATGAAATTGGTCTCATCTACAAGGACTACTTCTCGCTTCATTAAGCGATCTCCTCTTTTCGAATATAAATTTATTTCCCCAGAATTTTTGATAATAGCAAGGACATCTTGAAGATAAAACATGATTATTAGTGATATTATAAACAGTAATACACACTTCTCAAGCTAAAAATTGAAAATATATACCTATTATATTTCCTATTTTCAGGTACTCAATTTCAATTGTGTACCTAAAGGTTATTTTTTTTCTTTTTGAATTCTCGCAAACCCATTCTGAATAGCTTGAAAAAGCGCTCAGGAAGAATTTATGACGCTTTGGGAAATTTGATCTTGATAGGTTCAAAGGTGTAGGAAATGAAAAAAAATATTCGAAAAAATAATCGAAAAAGAAGGTTAATTTTTTTTTTTAATTCTCGGAAACCCATTCTGAATAGCTTGAAAAATTACTCAGAAAGAATTCATGACGCATTAGAAAATTTGGTCTTGATAGGTTCAAAGGTGTAGAAAATGACAACAACAAAAATCGAAAAAATCGAAAAAAATGTAAATTTTTTTAAAATTCTTTAAAACCCATTCTGAATAGCTTAAGAAAATTCTCAGCAAGAATTTATGACGCTTTGGAAAATTTGGTCTTATTAGATTCCAAGGTGTAGAAAATGAAAACAACAAAAATCGAAAAAAAGGGAAATTTTTTTTTAAATTCTAGAAAAATCATTCGGAATCGTTTAAAAAAATGTTCAGGAAGAATTTATGATGCTTTGGAAAATTTTGTCTCAATAGGTTCAAAAGTTTAGACGGTTACAGGGAACATACATAGCCCAATTCACATTTATATATGTAGAATTATATAATATATATAATACATAATATATATATATATATAATACATAATATATAATATATATAATATATATATATATATATAATATGGGATAATTTAAAAAAAGATTTGGTAGAACTAGGATATGATTATAATGAGTGGATGGATGATGCACAGGATAGAGAC
>JBAGKK010000268.1:2887259-2911613 GCA_037177015.1 Euceroptres primus
AATCAGTAAGAGTTTCTAATTTAATGTTATATTACTGGGACTTCAAGTTTGCCTTCAATTTGACAATTACTCATATATATATATATTTGTTGTAACACAAAGAGAAATAAACTAGAGAAATTTTTCTGTACTTTATACTAAATCAGAAAAGTGTTAGATAACAAATTTTGTTTGCAAAAATAAATTCAATGTTATGTGAAATGGGAATTCGACAAATAATATATTAGGTAAAAATGGAAGTTAAGGCAAGTAAAAATTATGACAAATGATAAATCAGTTAATTAGAAATTGGTTGAATATTCAATTAGAAGTTAGAAATTGGAAGATTTTTCTGCAATAAAAATTAATTGTACACTGAAAACAAAATTAATTTTAAGAATATTCTTACAATATTTTTAAATAGGCGCCAAAAATATATATATTTTTTTAGTGTACAGACGATATAATTACAAAGTAGAATTTCTTTTAATATATGTATAATTTTAATAAATATTTCTTTCTAAAAAAAATTTCAATTTCAGGTGTCGAAGACTCACTAAAACAATTTTAATTATTCTCTTCAACTGCGTAATAATAATGACGTTAAGATTTAGAATAAACATCCCAATTTCTAATTTATTATTTAATAATAATTTATTATTTAATCATTGAGAATAATTTTTATAATGTGTATTATTCCCAATGGCTTTTCAAAATAATGATGATAGTGGGTTGTCTGCTCATTATATTATTTTTCGTTGACACTTTTATAATTTTAAGCAGCTGTTTGCTCGCCTTTCCATGGCGTGACATACTGATTGTTCGACTCAAATTATTTCACGGGTGCTCGCCTGCAACTCGCTTGGATATCATTTGCAGACACGTGCACGCCATTGAAGTTTCTGTGGTTCCTGATTAAGACCGGTAACGTGCTTTTAAGGAAGTAAATTTGGGCCCATTATATTGTGGATAGTAATTTAAGGTAAGACCTCGTTCCAGTGAATGAAAAGCAGGTGAGAAGTTTTACACGGAATGCAGAACAACCGTTTCACGTATCTTTTATGTCATAAAATCCTTATTAAATGAGTGCCTATGAAAAATACAAAAATTTTACGTTGTAATTTATTATTTCGGGATTTTTAGAATAATTATTTTTCTAGTTTCTAGTATTAAAATGTTAACCGCGCAGTAGAGATATTTTTATTTAGTCTACTTCAGTTTAGCAAAGTACGTTTAAGAATTTTGCCATAACAAATTTTACAGTTAAAAGAAATAAAGTTATGGAACATGTTTCATGAAAACTATCTAAAGACATAAAATGAGCTTTGATTACGAATTTTCGGGATTTTTAACATACTTATGTAAATCTTGAGAACTGAAAAAAATCTATAAAAGATTTGTTACAAATAAATAATATACTAATTACTGTTATTATTCGTTTTGTTACAAGAATATGACTTCTTTATTTTATAGAATTATATTTTTGTCAAATCTATTATAGAGTACGAATTATTATACAATATTTTATTCTGAATTTTTGTAGCTTACTGTTTGTCTTTCCGAAATTCTAGCAGTTATTTGATTGATAAATATGCTTAATAAAAGTATGACAATCTTGAAAGATATAATTTTTAAAACAGAATATTGTATTCTTTTTTATGATGAACTATATAATTTCACGATATCGAGCTTCCGTTTATTGCAAAAAGCATTATTTTCTTCGAAAAACAAAAAATAAAGCATAACATTTTATTTCAAACTCATATTTTTTTAAACCTTGTTACTAACTGTAGAATTTGGTCAGAAATATAGGTGTAAAGAAAATTTGAAATATCTCTTAATAGTGATTTTGCCTTGAAACAGGAAACATCAAGTCGAAAGAGATATTTTTCAACCAGGAGAAGAAACAATTATTTATCTATCAATCATAACTATACTTTCAGCGCTTTTATTGGGTCTTCTAAACTGTCTAATATATTTTGTACATTTTTGATAATCACAAACCTATTTAACAAAAGAAGAAGCCGAAAACATTTTCTGATATAATAAATATGTGATATCATTCTAAGCTAAAAGATTTAACATTTTAATAAGATACATTACTTTTACTTTCATTAACTTTATTAAATATCTCGAAACATCTATTTATAAAAAATAATTGATAATTACAATTTACTTGCAACCTGTTTCTTTTAGTGAACTAGAATACAATTCATAAATTTTAGAATAATATAAAATTGTAATATAATTTACAGAAAACTGTGGAAAGGCGTATGAAGTAAAAGACGAACCATGTTTTACAAATGGGGATGAAAATTGCCAATTATACGAATTCAAAAAAGAATTAATGCAATCAAGAATGGAAGGAAATCTGGAAATTAAACACAAATGAGCTTATATAATAAATTAAATCTTATGTGTAATATTCCTCATGCATTCAAAGATTAACTGAATTGTTCTATAAGTATTCTGCCTTTATTATTAGGCATTAGTGCAATATGCCGCTGATTCGTACTACTGCTTTATATTTATTTAATTCCTCTTTTTTCTCTGATGTTCACGGTTTTCAAATATTTTTTGATCTCTTTATTTTTATTTATAATTTTTAAAAAATTTTAAAAAGCAATAAAATAGAACATTACCAGTACAGAAAAATTAAAAGGTTACATAAATGCAATTGACTCTATCTACATTTATTGGTAATAAAACGTAGCAATATTAAATGTATTTTAATATACATATTGTCAATCTACAATTATGAACATAATTCAACAACTTAAGACACTACGTCTAACTTAAAAATTTTGCGATGAACACAATTCACCAATTTAAGACACTACGTTTAGCTTACAAATTTTGCGACAAAAAGGGAGAAGGATATTCATACTATGTATTACTATTACAATTTTCAATTTTAAGTCACTTACTCTAGAAATGACTCTATTAAAATAAGTACAAAAGATATGTAAGGAAGCCGTACCAAAGTATACCAAATTTACAATGTAATTAAATAATATTATAGAATGAAGCACTGGAGAGGGCTCATACACGAGGCCGAAACTTTTGTTGACAGAATAACTGCTTTCATTATTTCCTGATCTCAAAGCCACAAACTCAACGATTAGAATAAAATTCAACACAAACCAAAAGAAATAACTTTGATTATCGTTCATAATATTTCATTTACTATAGGGTCTATTTCTTAAGATTTACTTAGTTGTAAAATAAAACTTTAAAGATCGGCTCCCCAAGTGAGAGCCCTCTTCAGTGTCAAATAGTAATAATGGCCGTGCAATTAAGAATTATGTACTAATTAATAATGCAACCACTGTCATAAAGGAATAAGTCGTCGCATGTTTTTTATTATTATATTATATTATTAATTAGTAATTTTTAATTTGCATGAGATGACTCTTTAAGATATGTAAATTCCTAGTCAAATGAAATTGCATGACCATTATTACTATTTGGCACTGAAGAGGGCCCCCACTTGAGTCGAAACGTTTGTCGATCTTTAAAGTTTTATTTTACAATTAAGTAAATCTTAAGAAATAGACCCCATAGCCAGTGAAATATTATCAACGATTTCATATAGATTTCATATAGAAATATTACCAACGATTTCATTTCATCAATGAAAAATACGTCATGTCTTCCAACATGTCACAACTCAACCTTGATTATGTCGATTATTTTATTTATTAGATTATTGTTAACAATTTACTGTTTAAAAAGAAACCAGAATCGACTGTGCAAATAAAAACTAACATTAGTCGAAAACCCAACTGAATAAGAACTGAAATTATTCCTTCTGATACAAAAACTTTCGCTTGGAAACTATCATCGTGGTGGTCTAAAAGCCAGATGGACCTCGCAATTATAATAAGATTGGAAATCAAGATTAATCTTAGATTCTAGTCTAGGCTACGAATCTCCCGACGGAAGCAGAAATAAAAAAAGTAAGCACACCCCGCAATTACTGAAGCCACGTGGTCGGTCAACACGCTCACCTCGACCTTGCCAGTCTGCACGTGACTTCCTCCGCAACTTCTTCTATCCTAAAAAGGATCCTGTATTTTTTTCATGTTCATGACAAGATTTCAAATTCGCTCGACATTGGCTCGCGATGATACGAAGGAAAACGAAGTCGATACGGTTTCAGAAGAAAAAAGAAAGCGAAGATCCAATGCTGATCCTAAAAACGACAAACGTTTTGACTCAAGCACAAAGGACCCATTTCACCAGGACTTTCACACGCGGTCCTTTTGTCGTCCTTGTGGGCGTGGTCGAGATCCTTAGGTGCAGGTAGATCACTTCCTTCTCACGTCTGCTACGTCCACTGTCGATATTAGTCTTTGACTAATGATCATACTGAAACTTTCAGATACTAAAACCTTAATCGTATTAACTGAAAACTAACGTCTTAAAATCTCAGAAATATAAGTCCTTTAATTCATATTTAAATAATTCTCACAAGATAATTAATATTCTCGGAAAATCGAGTTACAAGAATCCAATAACTGGTAACGACTCAATATGTTATGAAAACCTCAGGGTGTAAGACCGTTCAAAGTTCAAATTTCAGAGCTTATGTACTTGGCGCGACCTTTTGAACCCTTTACAATTTATTCTTAATCCTTCGAAGGAATAAGACTGGAAAAATATTGACTCTTAAGCATCAAGTTTCTTCCTGGTCTTATAGGTTGGTTCGCATGAAAATTGTGACGGGGTCGAAATAATCGACCAGAATATAAGGGTGCGGATCGACTTAGGGATTTTAGGTGTACCTTGGGGCATCCAAGGTGGGAAAGACTTTCGGATAGAAATGCATGCGAGACAGCAGTTGCCAAGCAGGGCTCATTTTGATTGATCAGGCAATATAGCCTGGTCGCCCCCCGCGGTTTGTGCATTACTCGGCCGACGTAGAAAAATGGTCGGATTGAGATGCACTCATTAATCCTCCTCATCGTCTTCTCCTCTCCTAGAGGCATTCGTGCGACCTTCGTGCGATCCACATTCGGGCTTGGCTTGCCAGTTAAATACAAATTACACCTGAGATCTATATTAGAATCTGATGCTCGGCCTGAGATGTAACGAAACTAACGAGCCGTCGGATCATCGAGAAAATCCTCCGAGCGACGGAAACCCCGAGAAGATCATCGATCATTCTTATACTTAACTACGTGAACTTTAAAGTCAGTACAATGTGGATACAGAACTGCGAGAAGCATGCTGATTTGATTCACTCGAGGATTCACTTCAATAAGTTATTTCTCTTGAATTATTGTGGAAAAACAAGTAGTCGATTTAAAGAACCTATTGAGAATTGATTAAAATTAATAAATTGTCCTAGATACAGTTAATCTCGAAAAAGCGAGAGCAAAAACAATATAATAAAACATGTCGTCAAATAATAAAAGAAAAAAAAAGTATTTAAAAAAGAAAGTATAAAAATATCGCAAATAAAAGTCATGAAATCAATGAAATTTGCTAAATTAAATAAAATAATTTTTGTCAACAATAAAAGTAATTAAATCATTGAAATTTTTCAAATAAAATTATTTGTATAAGATATCAAGAATATACATTTCTCAACAAACCTCTTTGTGCAAAGAAAAGAAACTTTACAAAAAATGGTTCTCACATTATGGAAATGACCCAAAATCACACTTTTAGGAAGATATTTTTTATTTTATGGTTCAAAATAATTTTTAACTTTATCATTAACAAACTGTACTGGAGAGAGTTAATTTAAGGGGGTCTTCTCATATAGATGGGGTTTGTAGCGTCTCAACTTCGCGCGTGGATTAAAAAAAAAACTATTCATTGCAGGAGCATGAAATTTTAAAGAGATGTTGTTCTTCATTGACTTTTACTACAAAACGAATGGTTTTTAAAAATTATGTCAGTCCCAAGATCTGATCTGTCAAAGTGGACCGTGCAGTTTTTGCAAGGGTAAATAGCGTGCAGTGAAGCCTTAGGAATTGATTCTGGAACAAAAAGTGTAAAACATTTTTTATACCACTCTAACCTCAAAATCTCAACTTTGACATGATTTTTCGGCTCTCGTGGTATAAAATACTGGTCGATACTTGTGTGAAAGGTGATTTTTAGCGCACTTGACTTTTCTAACTCGCTTCGCTCGTGCGAAAAACGTCTCGTGCGCTAAATAATCACCTCTCACACACGTATCGAAATGTACTATTGTTTATTTTTGAGTCCTCTATAGAATGACTTGTTTTTATTACGAAAAAACCCTGTTTTACAATTTTTACAACGCATTTTATAAAATTTTCAACTTTTCTTGTCAATTTTGTTTATAAAAAGTAATAAAATTTTTTATCGATTTCAATAGATTCATTCTATCAAGAATTTAATGCACTTTAATTTGGTATAAATGTTTTTGAAATCGGTCAAGCCGTTCTCGAGCTATCGTGCACGCCAGTTCGAAAAACATGGTCCACTTTGACAGCTCAGATCTTGGGACAGACACATAATTTTTAAAAACCATTCATTTATTAGTAAAAGTCAATAAAGAATAACATCTGTTTAAAATTTCATGATCCTGCAATGAATAGTTTTTTTTTAATCCATGCGCGAAGTTGAGACGCTATAAACCCCATCTATATGAGAAGGTCCCCTTGAGGGTATTCTAGTGTGACGGACACTTTCTCACATCATTTTTTCGGATTTTTTTTTAATCGAAAAGCAATATGATTTTGAAATCTTTTACACTGTACTGGCACACATTTGAACTGTGACATACATTTTTTAAAATGAAAATATTCAAAATGGTGGACGCTGCACTCGCTAAAAAATGAGGCCTCAAAAAAAAAGTGCCCGGACGGTGAGCATGATTCCGGCTTTCCAGATAATCTGAAAGCAAAAGATCAAAGAGATTCTTAAAATGTACACTTGCGGCTATCGTAGGTAGATGAAAAAAAAATTAAAAATTTTCAAAATGGCGGACTTTTGAAAGAAAAAATTTTTTCACGTTTGTTTTTAGATTTAACGGGCTACAACTTTTTTAAAAATTAATATTTAAATCCAATTCAACTACGGACGATAGGCACACGTTTTCTAAATTAGTGTGCAAAGCGACCCTCTTAATTAATTAATTTTTTAGATATCGTGCTCGCCGACTCTTTTTGAGGCCTCAACTTCAATCGACTTTAGCTCCGCCATTTTCTTTATTTTTATTAAAAAGAAAAATATTTTGTTAATTTAAATGTATGCTAACATAAAGAAAAAGTTTTGATAATAATATTGCTTTTCTACTTTCATAAAAAAATCGGAAAATATGATACAAAAAGTACCTATCACACATCCTTATTTCATGTCTATAAAAGTATGAATCAAGAAAGTTATTCATTTACTTTGGCGGAGGAACATTATTCTCTAGATTTACAAAATAATTCGGTAATTCTCGAGGGGTTAATTACTTGGATTTTTGCGTGTACACCAGATTGCAAGATTGACAAAGATTGCTCAAAATTGCATGACAGGGATGGGTAAGTTACTTTTTAAAAGGAACTAGTTACCGTTAAGGTTACATTACGGAAAAAAGTAACTAGTTACTGATATCGTTACCGTTTCAAAATATAATTTTTTCTTAGTTACTTTTGCAAAAAAAGTGACTATCGTTACTTTTTTCGTTACTTTTATATTTTAGGAATATGAGAAATATATGTATGTCGCCACCATTCGAATAGTCGAAATGAAAAAATAGTTGCAAAAGCAGTAAACTATATTGATTGTCTCAATAAAAAAATTTTGTACTATATTTCGAAAGTAACGAGAAAAGTAACGATTTTTATAGTTACCGTTACTGAAAAAAATGTAACTAGTTACTAATTCATAACCTATTTACAAAAATAATTTCGTTACCATCATCGTTACCAAGAAAAAGTAACTAATTAAAGTAACTAGTTACTTTTAACTAGTTACTTCCCATCCCTGTCGCATGAGGTTACAAAAGATTGCCAAAGATTGCATGAAATTGCATGAGATTGCATGGATTGTATGAGATTGCACAAGATTGCAAGAGATTGCAAGATTTCCAAATATTGCAAGATTGCCAAATATTGCAAGATTGCCAAATATTGCAAGATTGCCAAAGATTGCTAAAGATTGAATGAGATTGATAAAGATTGCATGAGATTGCTAAAGATTTCATGAGATTGCATGAGATTGCATGAGGTTGCACGAGATTGCACGAGATTGTAGGAGATTGTATGAGATTGCACGAGATTGCAGGAGATTGTATGAGATTCCATGAGATTGCAAGAGATTACAAAATTGACAACGATTGCCAGATTGCCAAAGATTGCTAAAGATTACCAAAGATTGCTAAAGATTTCCAAAGATTGCCAAAGATTGCTAAAGATTGCCAAAAATTGCTAAAGGTTGCTAAAGATTGTTGAAGGTTACATGAGATTGCAAAAGATTGCACAAGATTGCAAAATATTGCACAAGATTGCATAAGATTGCACAAGATTACATAAAATTGGACAAGATTACATACAAAGCGTTCACTAGCTAGTACGAGTAATTAACCCCTCGGTAATTCTGTATAGTAATATTCTATATAGTTAATAAATTAAAATTGAATTAATTTAACATATATAAAATAATTGAATAAATAATAATTCATTAAAATCTACTATATTTTAACGTCTTATCGATTTTAATCAATGATTATTAATTTTAATTAATTATTATCTACTGCTCATTTTGTACCGTTATTAATGAAGTTTTCCCTAACCATAAGTTATAGTTTCGAATATTCAAATATCCAGTTGGGATATCCTCTGATTATCTGAAAAACGTTCTATTCATAATACTAAGATTGGATTCACGTTGTGAGAAAAAAATTGTATCGAATTAATTTCTCTTAAAAATAAATTAGGTACTTCTAAGTTATTTTGTCAGTTTTTGAAAGGGAATTAATTTTATATTCTTATGGATAATAAAATATTTAGTACCTGCATGTTATAAATTATCTCATATAGAAACTAGAAAGCTTTGAAATCATACTTCGTGAGAAAAAAATGTCTAATATTCAAGGAATAAAACAGAAATCAAAAAGAAATTGTTAAGTATTGGTATACTTTTTTTTGTAAGTGACAAAAAAAGTTAATCAACTTATTTAGTGCTTATTTTGAAACGCCATGGTGCCATGGTTCGCTCGACCCAACTCAAAAATTTAAGTGGCGAATTTCTGAAGCATTAAAGAATTTATTTAGTTTTATTTTGGTATCTTATTAGGTAATTAATTAAATTACACTGAAATTCACGAATGCAGTTTAAATTTAAACTCGATATGTATATTAATATTTGTTAAAAGTGATAAAAAACATTCAGTACCCACGATTTCGATGATGACCACCGATCAGCTGATCATTGAAACGCGCATTCTCTAATCATTTGTTCACGCACAGATTGCGTTTTAGTTTCGGCTTTTATTCGGAATTCAGTTTTTCATCATCTTTAGACAATAATTTAATTGCGTCTGGTCAGGGAAAAACTCTTTCTTATAAGTTAATCAACTTGTTTAGTGCTTATTTTGAAGTGTTTATTAAGGTGCCATGGTTCGCTCGACCCAACTCAAAAATTTCAGTGGCGAATTTTTAAAGCTTAAATTGAAGAATTTATTTTGTTTTATTTTGGTATCTTATTAGGTAATTAATTAAATTACACTGAAATTCATGAATGCAGTTTAAATTTAAACTCGATATGTATATTAATATTTGTTAAAAGTGATAAAAAACATTCAGTACCCACGAGTTCGATGATGACCACCGATCAGCTGATCATTGAAACGCGCATACTCTAATCATTTTTTCACGCACAGATTACGTTTCGGTTTCGGCTTTTATTCGGAATTCAGTTTTTCATCATCTTTAGACAATAACTTAATTGCTTCTGGTCAGGGAAAACTTCTTCCTTCGTTAAAAATGATATCAAATAAAATATGAGAGCTGTCAGAATGCGTTTATCAAATTTTTCTTTTTATGGAATTTTTTAATCGAAATTCAGAGTTTTCGGACCAGACATAAGCTATATTGAATTTCATGAATGAGTTTAGATTTTCAACTTAAACCATTAATTAGTCTAGGTTCAATCTGTGCGTGAAAATCAGTGAAAATCCAGTTGGTAATTCAAATGGACCATGGCACCATAAGAGAAAAAGAGGGATATTTTTATACATAAATATTGAGCAAGTATTTTTAATTAATTCCAGTAATTTTCTCTCATTAATTAAGCAAGGCAATCAAAATTATAATTCTCGTCACAAAATTTCTGTGGTGCTATAATAAATAATAGAAATGAATTTACTATTTATCTAACATGTAAGAAAGTTCATTCCATTTGCAGAAACCAAAATCCTCGTGGGTATACTATTAAGATATTGGGGATCATTAGTTCAAAATAAATCATACTTTTCATGGGTCCAGCGACGCATCGTTTTCATTGTAGCATGAGTTACTGTGCCCTTTACCACCGCTAGTGAGAACTGATATCGGGATTGGGAAATTAGGCTGCAAAGTAGCAATGCCGAAGATCTTAAACTCAATACAGCAAAGCAAGGATAGTTTTATGGGGGCCCTCTGCCTCCCAGTAATGCATTCAGCTAAGAACTCCCGCGAGCGGTCTTAATATCCTTTGATTTATCTCAGGTAGGTCACGGCGTTTCGCCCTCCGTGCAAACCGCAGCGCACGGGCGGGCCAATAAGTTTTTAAATAACCATAACTCCTGCTTTTATGGCCCAAACGGTGCAGTGCGGGCCACGAGCTGAGCCGTGTGTCGTCGGCAAGCAAAGTGTAGCGAACAACTTGTTTGCTCGTTCTGCCTCCATAATAACAAATCCATGCAAAAATCCTTAGTTAACGCATTATTTATTACTTACCCAATAAAAGTTAAGCACAAAAGGCAGAATTTTCCCAGCGCTCTAAATTATTTTCATTCTTTTAAAGTTCTAATACTAACTGAAGGGTGTCAGTAATTTTATCTCGGAACTTGTTGGGGGAAAAAAATTCTTCAAAAAGTAAAAGAAGTAAAGCAGTATTAAGAAATGAGTTAAAAAATTAAAAAATTAAAATTAAAAAATTAAAGTATATTTCTCAAACATATTTGTTGAGCCATGCTGCTGGGCCTTTGTTCTAGTCAGAGTTTGATGGAGGACAGTCGTTTGCTATAACGAATGGTAACACACCAGCAAACGTCACATCAGATGAGCTTTAGCCGCCTGTTTCTTCACCCATTTGCTGTCTTGTTATTTCATCTCTTTTCATCAATTATCTTCCGATTAAGTTTCGGATTCAGAGGACCAAGAAACTGAATAGTCTTCTCGTTAAAAAAAGAAAAATAAATAAAACAGTAATATTTGGAAAGCACTGGCTAATTGGTCACATCTGTTCCATTGCCATTATTGCAAGGCATAAGCAGTCCTAAAAAATAATACATTATTAACTGATTTATGAGCCAGAATATTCGTGAAATTTATATTCTTCTTCTCTCATCCTCTGTCACAGGATATTAACTCAGCGTCATTCATTAAATTCTTCACGTCTCTTTCGGTTCCTCTTTCATTCTTAATTTTGGTACCAAGGACATTGTAGCTGTGGGTATTGTAGGAATATAAAAAGTAAGTTTTAAGGGCCTGCTACCAGTTGCAAAGGCGTGCTCTTATGGCTAACTGCAATGACCAAAGACAGGCAATCGTACAGGTTAACTCGCGTGCGCATGAATGCCTACGGATGTGTGCGTGCCAGTCTTAAGAGCACGAATATGGCACCCAATAAGTTTAAATCATGCTTGCTCCGAGGTATGCTCTCGACAGAGAGTGTATGCTCCGCAGTCTTTATGTTTATACCAAAGGCTAAATAATAGGAGTAGCTAAAAATATACTTCTCATGGCGATTGCTGTGTGGGAGTAGGCTGGATGCTTGACCAAAGCACGCCCGAAATGTCCATAAAGGTCACTTTAGCTCTTTCCATCTCAAATTATACGATATCGTTCATGGAAAAATTATGACTCGCGAGGATAATGGGCATATATTCGTTCTCTGACAGACCAATTTCAATTATGCTTGCTGGAGTGCAATTACTATTCAGAAATAATTACATAGTGGTTTCTTTTTCTTGAAACATTCATGTTGCTTTCTTGTATGTAAAATGTGGAAAATGTTTCTATTACGTTTGTAAATTACGACTAGTGATGCAGGTCGAGCGATCGATCTGAGAATCCAACGAGAAGGAGAAAAGTGATCGCCTTTTCAAAACGTCATATCGGTTCGAATCGTCTCGTGAGACTATTATCTCGCTAAGTCGATCGAACCGAGCAAGCAGTTTCTATGTATAAATGTGTGATTTCTATGTGTAAACAGCAAACTATGTGTAAATATGTGATTTATAAATTATTCAAAACCTTTTTGAATTAAAAATAAAATTAACTCATTTAACAAAACAAAAGATTTTAGAGAAAACCTTTTAGAGAAAAATTGTTAAGCTCAAATTTTTAAATTTTAATTTATAAACTCAAACTTTTTAAGCAAACCAGCTCAAAAGTTAGCAAGTTTTTCATGAAAGTCAGTATTAGAAGTTTCTTGTTTCACTGAATACGAATTTTAGGTAAAAATTTAAAAAATCCAAATAGTGGATTGAATATGATGCACAATTTTTTAGAAATTCAATAAAATTGTAGATTGTTATGAAATTACTGCTTTATTAATCAAATTAACATAGGTTCTATTTATCTATCTATTTGAAGAGCGGCAGTACAAAAATAGATAACTAACGAAATGTCCATTTTTCAAAAGAACGAAAAAATATTCTGTAAAATCGAAATCACCATTCAAAGGTAAAACAAAAGCCCACTTCCGAGCTGAAATGTTACTAAATTGAGGCTAAAAAAGTTTAATTAAAAAGAGTTATCTAGTTTCTAGGAAACAGATGTGGAAGTTGACAATCTCGAAGTGATACTAATCAAAAATTGGAGCAGGCTCTGCTGCAGATTGCAATAAAAAGTGTAATTATCAGTTTAAAAAAATCGGCTTTGAATTGCGATTAAAAATCCAATTTTCAATATTTTACAAAAATAAAAACTCGCTCCCGAGATATGGGGATACTGAATGAGAATAAAAAATGTTTGATAAGAGAAAATGATTTTGTTCCGAGAAAATCAAGATTTAGTGTGACGGTATCGCACTGAGACTAACAATTTTTCGCTAAAAAAGTGTTAAAAAAAGAAAATTAAATTTTTTTATGAATAAATTTTGATAATTTCAAAATATTAATGTCTTTAATTAATATCAAGTTTCTTTAGAAAACTACATTTATGGAAAACTCAATTTTTCAATTTTTGCAAATAAAAAAATTTTTTAACTCAATTTTTTGCTGGAAAACCTTCTTTAAGATGTATTTATGCTTGTCAAATTTTCTCCGAATGTTTTAATTAAAATTATAAAAGTTATTTTTTTTTAACTGACGGTTACCTTATGGCAAAGTGGGCATTAAGGGGTTAAGAATGAGATGTCGAAGAAATCCAACGTGAAATTGATTTTTTAAGGATTTTTTATGCAAAAAAACCCATTTGCGACAAAAATATTTGTTCTCTAATTTTGTACTGCCACCCTTCATTTATCTATTATATTTATCTGTTTTAGCGTGGCCTCAGAAAAAAGCGAAAAAATTTTGAAATCGGTTAATATTTTTAAATATTTTTTTGATTTAAAATTCGAATTTTTCAAATTTCATCAAATTTCTCAATTAGTTCAAAAATTATGACAAACTTTTTGTATGTACAATTTTTGCTAATAAAAAATTATAAATTAAAAATGCATATTTTGTTCAATTTAGAATTTTTTGAAACTTCGGATTTAGTTAAATTTAAAGGAAAACTTTTTTGGAAAAATTTGAATATGGCGAACCTGAAATTTCTTTAGCTTCAATCAAAGAAATAACATGCTATTATTTTCCTTTCATTGAAAACATTTTTTTTCGTAATTTTAGAATCTTTTATTTTTTTTGCTATCTTGGAACGCTAAACAACATGAAATTTTTTCCCATGAAAGTAAAACAATAGCATATTTATTTGATACAAGCTGAAGAAATTTTAATTTCGACGTATTCAACTTTTCCAAAAAAGTGTGTATTAACTCAATCCAAAAAACATGTTTTTTACGCACTTCCAAGAAATTGTAAATTAAATAAAATTTTTTTTATCTCATTTTTTATTCCTGCTCCCTAACAAAAACAGTATATACAAAAAATTATCTTTAATAATTTTTGAACGAATAGAAATTTTTTTTTGAATTGTTAAATCAGTCAACCACAAATTTTTTTCCTTCATCTCCAAACGGTTCGATTAATTTTTGCATTTTCCCTCCTCCCTAATGTTGCTTTATCACAGAATATCTCAAATATAAAATAATAGGGCTCCTAAATACTGCTTGTTGTTATTTAAGGCTCCTGCGTTAATGTTACATACAGTATTATTTTTAATATTAAAATATAATTACTTCTTTCGAGGATGCAGAGCTTGATGGATTATTTGGATATGTTTCTGCATACGCCTCTTTGTAAAATTTACGAAGATGCCGCATTAAGCCAGTTGTATTACTGTCCACCATTTTAATAATTTTACTGCCTTTATTTGATTCTACTGATCACAGTTTTCATCGTGCCATCTTGCAGGCATTTTCTCGAAAATATTCGAGACTCCTCTAAAGGTTTTGCATTGTGTCGCCTCCTTCTGGTTCGGACCTTTGTGCCTTCTACAGTTTTTTTTTCTTGGCTGAATTTACAGGTGTACAGTGTATATATTGCTTTTTTATTATCCTGAATTACAACATTTATACATAGTATAGGTAACATTAATAAGAATATTTAAATTAAGTGTTCTTAAATGAGGTACGACCGAAATCTCTCTTAAATGAGAATGACCGAAAATTCTACACATAATATAATATCATAAGTATTTAAAAATATTATGAACAACAGTCTTTTGATAAATTAACAAAATATAAGTTGAAAAACCTAAAAATAAATGGGATATAATAGTTTCATATAATTTATTCTTTATCAAAAATATTTTATTTGTTAAACCTCCCGATTAGTTCGACATCTGATTCATCGTTTTCTTCAGCGGTTTTTTTTTTTTTGCGTTTTGCTGTGTTTTCATTTCCTGTTGACATTTTGAAAACTGACGTTTAATGAGTACTTTCAATTTTCAGAGATGAAAATTTTTCTTCTACAGAGAAAAACCAAAAAATTCAAGATTTTTTTCTACGGAGAAAAACCAAAAAATTTAAGATTTTTTTCTACGGAGAAAAACCAAAAAATCCACGATTTTCAGGACATGCAATTCACTATTTGATTTATTCGTCCACGAAATTTCGTGTCTATTTTAGTAGAAATACTTATTTCAAAAATAGTAAATGCAATCGCAATTTTAAGGTTTGAATGAACAAAGTTATAATAATTAAAAGTGGCTGAAGAAAATTCTATGTCACGAAATTTGAAAAACTTGAAAATATTTTGAAAAATTTGATTATTTTTATAAAATAATGTTTAAGAAAGGAGTTGTATCAAACCTCAGTTAAAATAATATTTGGATGTTGATGGTAAAATTGGCTTTAGGGTCACAAAAAATGAAATCAATGTGTCATTGAATCGACGTTTCGGCCGCGAGTATGGGCCCTCATCAGTGATTTATTTCTGAAATATAAGTACAAAAAAATGTGGTTGGTTCGTGGAAAAATATAATTTTGTAGTAAATAATTAATTTTTTGGAGATGTAAATCAAGACAAAAAATATAACTCTTTAGTGATTAAAAAATTGTATGACAATGGTAAATTACAATAAAAACAAGATTTTGTCCTTGTTTGAAACACTTTTGTAAAAAAATTATTGTATTCTTTGACTAAAAAACATTCGTAATCAACGAATTATTGTATATTATTGTATTGTAAAATTATTGTATTCTTTGACTAAAAAACGTTCGTTATCAACGAATGTTTTTTATTCAAAGAATACAATAATTTTTTTACAAAAGTGTTTCAAACAAGTAAAAAATCTTATTCTTATCGTAATTAAACATTGTTCTACAATTTTTTAATAACTAAAGAATTATATTTTTGTCTTAATTTTCATCTCAAAAAAATTAATTATTTACTACAAAATTACATTTTTCCACAAACCAACAACATTTTTTTATGCTCATGTTTCATAAATAAATCACTGATGAGGGCCCATTTTCGAGGCCGAAACGTCTGATTCAATGACATATTGATTTCATTTTTTGTGACCCTAAAGCCAATTTTACCATCAACATCTAAATATTATTTTTTTTTTAACTTTGAAAATGTCAGTACAAAGCAACGAATAACAGTATTAAGTAAATCATTAAACGCGCAGAAGTTATTAATGAACCATCTTAATGATTAAAATCACGATTATTAATATTTTTGTAGAAAAGAGAAAATAAATCATAGATTGAAGCCCATGTAGCCATTAACGTGGGGTTACGTTACGAACTGTCAGGTTGAAAAAATTTAAGAATTAAGAATTAATTTAAGAATTCTTCCAGGGGTTAACCAGTACTGAATTTATATGTTCCTGAATTCTTTTGAATTCATCTGTATTCTTTTAATTCTTTTGAATTCTTTGAATTCTTTTGAATTCATCTTGAATTCTTGAAACTCTTGTGAAGTTATTTTGTACTCTTTGAATTCTTGTGAAGTCATTTTGTACTCTTTGAATTCCACGAAGTGGAAGAGCTTCTTCAAAATTGTACATACGATGTACCTTATAATCTATTTACAATATTTACATATAGAATTGTGTAAGGGTGTTTTTTAAAAAAAAAATTTAAGTATTAAGGTTGGACCAAGTCTTTTCTGTGATAATTTTTTTTACTTACTTCGTGGTATAAACAAGCAAATTTTATTGAGCAAATTAGCAATTAGCAAATTTATTATTGACAAATGTTGAACGTATTGTCAGGTATTAAAATTATATTGGCAGCATTTTACTCTAGTGTTAATTAATAAGAGCATCTGGGTTGATTTAAAATTCGTGAGGGAAGCCTTCCGGTTTAAAGGTATATTGCAATCAAGACCCTTTTTCCTTAATCCTAACAAATCGAATTCAACCGTCGTTGTTCAAGTTTGACGCAAGATAGGAGGAGACAAGAAAGGTGCAGTGAGAGGTGGAAAACGGAAGGGAATAATAAAGAGTGCCAGGTGCCCTTCTGGCATAAGAAGAAGGCGTCCAAAGCAGTGCGTGTCATTAGAGACCGTGAAAGACGTGACAAATGATATTCTGTCCGATCTTGAATGCGTTCTGGCGCCCCCTATCACTGCCACTCGTTTGTTTGCGGTCACACATTGTCGAGCTAGGGCAACTTGCTGAACTCGAATTCTCTTTTTGCTCTCGTTGCCCTGAGAGAATTTGATTTGCCACGGATCCTTGGGGGATGTTTTGACGGCCGGTTGACGAGCGATTGTCCTCTTGACGATCGAAGCCTACTCGAGTGCCTTTGACTTCATCCCTTCTACTTTTTTTTAACAGTGGTTTTTGATTATCTTCATGGAAAGTAAGCATTTCTGAACACCGGATCGAACGTCTTTAGGCAGTTGAAGGGTAACCATACGAAACAAAAAAAAAGTTATAGTGACGTGGAGTTTTTCAAACGAAAAATGATCGTTATGACGTGCAAAAAGTTTCTGCCACAATGGTTTGTGGAGTAAGAACTCAGGGTGGTTTGACAATTTTTGTAAGTGGGGTGTTTACAAATTTATAAATAAAATAGAAGTTTATTTAGCATGTTCAAGATTTTGGAAATTGGCCATGAAGAAAGGTGATTCATATCTGAAGAACAATAGAAGTCGAAGTTGTATGAATGCTGTAGGCAATTAGACATTTCTATTCTCTGGAAAAATTGCTGTTTCAGGAAGCCATGGATGATTTATGTCCATGTAAAGGAATATTCTGTGGGAAGCATTCCATGAAGTTTGGTCCGATTTTGTAAAGGCAAAACTCCATATACATTTTAACAGCAAGTTTCCATGGGACACAATCTTTCCAAGTCTGGGAGGAATATCTGCACTAATCCATGAGTAGAAGCCTTAATTTCTTCAACAGGACATTAAACGCTCGACTTATCAATCGACTTGTTGCAAGCAGGGTTAATCACAGGTCAGCAGAAATGGCCAATAAGGGACTTGAACAAGAACTACGGTTGACTTCGTGTCCTCAGTAGAGGCTTATTCTCTTCTCCAGAATATCCCTTTCCTTTAATCTCAAACGTTAAAAAAAAGTCCCGACCACACACGTATAAGAGTAAGATCGGATTTATCAGACTGCGAACTCAATCTGCTGTGATTTTGCAATTACACCGTCGGGATAAGCGCCCTTAAGACTCTTAAGGCTGGGATCGATCGTAGCAAGACTTTTATACATTGGCGTAGCCTCTTTGGTCCCGGGTCAGTATTAAATAGTCCTGAAACCATGTAAACACAGATCAGCGCTAATCGTTCACGTTTTCGCCATAAGACCTGATTCACAGCCAGCGGCGCTTCTTTACGGCATTGTTCGTTCATCCGGCGGATCGTTATCTTAACTAGCCTCGTGCCTGGTAGCTGGCTCCCGGCTGTACTGAGCTCGTTCAAGATGTTGTTTAACTCGTGCTCCGCACTACGACTACGTGACGGCAGTAAACCAAACGTCCATAGGAGCAACTTGGAAAACGTTTAGATCCAGGGACGATAGCCTGGGCCCTAGAGACTGGTCGAGGTGCGAACAGATGGGATTGGTGCAGAGAACGCGCCCGCGAGCTCAACTCTCAGATCCGATTACGGCACTATACGCTCAAAAGATATTGATGTGACGGCTACAGATTTCCTATGAGGTATCGAGTGTTAACACGTGCACGACGATTTAAACTTTCTCGGGGAATCCTATACCGATGCATTAGTAAGTCACAATGGAAAATAGACATTTGCTGATTTATGAGCCTTGTGGCTCTCACATAAAAGAGGTTTTGCAAAAAGTATTTTATTCGTTAGATATTATTGCTATTTCAAATTCAGTTTTCTTAATGTTGAACTCTGAAGCTCCTTTAAAGAAAGAGCAAACCAGACCAACCATTTAAAAAGGCACCTTTTTTATTTTAGACTTTATTTCTATATTGATTTATGACATGTTGGAAGACACTGAGACGATTTTTATATTCGTAATTTATAAATATTCGCGCTAGGAAATACAAGAGATATTTTATGGAGTATTGCGAATAATTGTTGTAATTTGGCTCCCGCTAATGGAACTATGGAAACTTACTAAAATCTATAAAAAATCTAAAATTGAGATATCTCCTTTGATTATTGATAACAAAAGTATATATAATGATAAACATAAAGCTGAAGCGATTGCAGCAAATCAATTCGAATTGGTTCATAAACAAAATAAAAAAATGGAAATTCATTACCACAACAAAAAGGTTTTTAATATAGTTAATAAATATATAAAATATACTAAAATAATTCCAGAAGAAGTTGTAATAACATCATCAAAAGAAGTCATGTTTTATATTAAGACTCTTAAAAATAATAAAGCTGCAGGTGTGGATGAGATAGGTGGAATAATTATTAAGCAACTGACTAAAAAAGCAGTCATAATGATTACTAAGATTGTAAATGGAATCCTGTGTTTGGGTAACTTTCCAACTGAGTGGAAAACAGCTAAAACTATACCAATTCCCAAAGAAGGCAGAAATCATTATCTTGTGAGTAATTACCGACCGATAAGTCTTTTTTCACATCTGAGTAAAATTACCGAGAAAATTATTAAATTAGTAATTATTATTATTATTAATTATTAAATTATTAAAAATAGAATTGATAAAATATTTGACCAAAATAATATTTTAATCAATGAATAATTTGGATTTCGTAGAGGGCACAATACAGTTTATCAGATTGCAAGAATAACCAATGGCATTACGAAAAATTATAATAATAAAATGCATACTGGTGCACTACTATTGGATGTGGAGAAGGCTTTTGATACGGTCTGGCATAATGGCTTAATCTATAAGTTAATTCAACTTAAGTTTTCACCATATTTAGTAATTCTAATAAGTTCGTATCTCGGGAACAGACAATGTTGCCGTTTGGAAAAAGCCAATAATACTGATATGAAGGTCAATTTCGTACTAAAATTGTACTAACGTCGACACCACTGGTAGTGAACATGTACTTTGGCGGAAAATTCAAAAAGTTTTCAAGTATTATTAATGAAAAACTCAATACCACTCTTTTTAATACGTTTTTTTAGGAAGTGTTTTTTTTAATAAATAATACTTAATTAAAAACTAATAATTGTTTCTAATTTTTTTGCTAAAATATAAAATATAATTATTTTTGAATAATTTGCAGCCTCTGTGAGAGTCAACATTGATATCCCGAGAATAATGAACAACCTGAAAAAATAACAATATTTTGGTATAATTTAACAATGTTAATTTAGACTTGAATTAACATTATTTCTCTTTTTCATAATTGTTCAAGAGTTTAATCGAGGGGTATCTCATTCAGGATTCAAATGAAATCGTTCGAACAAAATAAACGAATTCGTACGAATCCTAACGATTTTGATGAATCCTGATATTGACCAACCGGAATCCTTTTTTCGGAATCGGGAGCTCCGAACGCTGTACAGTCACAGCGTTGCGGAGCGTTGGACCTACGAATTCGTACGGAGTCCCACCAAGCACCACCAAGTTTGACGAATCCGAACGAATCCAAGCAGTGACTGTGATGAACAGCTGATAACCATGCATACTGCGCAGGTCCGAGATTTGTCCGACCCGCTCGAATTCTGTACGAATTCTAGCATGAATCCCAATGATTCCCTGCGGTTCCACTCGAAGTCCTTACGGACTGCTACGAATACTTAACGACTTCTATCAACAACCATCGGACTGTACGAATTTTCCATTTTGTTCAAACGAGTTCACGAATTCGTGCCTTCACTGACGATTTTCTACTTTGATTTTTACGATATACATTGCCTTATAAAAATTCTTACAGATTCCGATCTGATTTCTGACGGAATAACCCGTGACTTTTTGAGGGAGAGATGCCCCTCGAGTTTACTACTTACTTAAAAATTCAAGAGATATCGTTGCAATTGAAAAAAAAAAAAAACATAGAACGAAACACGTTGGAGCAACTTTCCTCCAAAATCAAACAATCTGCACCAAAAAAATTAATTAAAAAATACCATCCATAATATTTTGTTTATATTTTATATAAGTTAGTTTGCTGTTTCTAATATACGTAATATGTGCCTCATGCTTGAGAAGGTCAAAATTGGAGAATTCCATCCAAACTAAAACTCAAACTATCATAAAATAAAAAGGAGCTGCTGAACCTCCTTGATCCACGGAAAGTCAAAATTGATTAATTAAATTTTATTCAATTAATATTATTCCTCTTTTTTAAAATTGTTCAAGAGTTTAATATATACTCACTTTAAAATTCAGTAATATCGTTGTAATTAAAAAAGAACATAGAACGAAACACATTGGGGCAACTTTGTTCCACAATCAAAATCAAACGATCTGCAACAAAATAATTAATTTAAAAGATGCAATCCATTATATTTTGTTTATATATTATATAATTTAGTTTACAGGAATCTTAGCTCCATTGTAGTCCATTGTATAACAATAGCATTGTTTCTTCGATATGAAAACCCGGCACGTAAACACACGTAACCGGCAACTGATCGGCACTCTGCTGTCTAACGGAAAAACCTAATTGCAACATTTGCCATAGAGGTTATTTCAGACTCAAAATGACAACCTGCAAATGGCTAAAGTCACTAGATGTTTAAAAACACAAAGGAAAAAAATAAGCTTCTATAAAAATGTATTAATAACTAAAATATGATAAAATATATGAAGCAGTACAATTGTACTAACTCATAGTACTGAAAATGCCAAAGTGGTACTAACAGTACTGACTCCGGCCAAAATGTACTAATCTAGTGGAATAGTACTAAAAGTGGCAAAACCGGGAACAGACATGTGTTTGTGGTACATAAAAATGTTAAATCGAAAACAAAGAGAATTGTAGCTGGTGTCCCTCAAGGATCAGTTATAGAGTCACAATTATTTATTAATCATATTAATGATATACCTAGAACAAAAAATGTTAACTTTACTCTTTTTGCGGATGATAAAGCTTTGTACACCTCGTCATATAGATTAGACACTGTTGTAAATAGATTACAAGTTGCTGCAAACAGATTACTAAAATTTATTAATAAATGAAAAATTGATATTAATGTAGGAAAAATGGAAGCGATCATTTTTACCAAAAGACGAGCTAAAATAAACAAAAACATTAAAGTAGGTGATTCCTATATTAATTGGGTAGAAGCTGTAAATTCCTTATCAAGTATTCCTCGGTGGAATACTTGATAAGAGGCTAACATTTACAAGACATGTTAATTTTATAAGTCAGAGAGCAATAGGATCTTTAATAAAATTATATTCATTACTAAATAGGAGATCAAAATTAAGTATTAGCAACGAAAAAATGATTTATATAATGATAGTAAGATCTGCATTGACATATGCGTACCCTGTATGGAGCTACACTTCGCAAACCAATTCTAAGAAACTTCAAATTGTACAAAATAAATTTTTAAGAATCATTGGAAATTATCGTCGTTACAAGAGTATTAATGAAATGCACCAAGAATTAAATGTAGAATATATAAAAGATTATATTACAAGAGCTACGATGAGATACTACTCAAGAGTATCATCCTAATGAACTTATTAACAAAATTATTTATGAACCATCTAAATGTAAGCATAGAAGAATCATGCATCTATTATATGAGTGAACTAATCGTATATTCTTAATATTATTCAAGAGATTTGAAACACAATTAGGTGCTAAGCTTTCTGGTTTTTTCAAATTCTTATTCCAGATAATAAACAATATCTGTCCTTTTATAAATCTGTTTAAATAATCACGTAGCGAAAGTAAATTATTATAGGAAGGTTATAGGCGCGTAAGCTAAGGTACTTCTATATTATTTTCTTTGTATATACTACGTGCAAAATCTCAATGAAACAATAAACAATGATATAATGATATGACTGCCATTTCAAAATCAATTTTCTTAAGGGGGTGTGATACGTTATGATGTCACGAATTACCGACGGGACATATAAAATATTCGGCAATCCTATTTTTAAACAAACAACGATATCAAGTTGAAACTTAAGAGAATGATAGAAAATATGATAGGGCACATCTGTTATGTGTCATTTTTTCAAAATTATGAAAAAAAATTATTTTGAAAAAAATTTTTGTTCAAAATTTTGAAAAAATGACACATGACCAACCAGTTAAACAGGCCACCTTTTTTATTTTAGACTTTATTTCTATACTGATTTGTGACCTGTTCGAAGACAGTAAGACAATTTTTATATTCATAATTTATAAATATTCGCACCAGGAAATACGAGAGATATTTTATAGAGTATTGCGAATAATTTTTGTAATTTGGTTCCCACTGAAATCACGAAAAACGCGGTTAGAAAAGAATTTTGTCATTGGATAATAAATCGTTACCGCTGCGTGGAGCCCTGCTCCACGCAGGGCTGAGGTGTAGCTTGCGTCAGACCAAGTAGCTATTGCCATTTTTTAAAAAGAAGTTCAATGAGGTGTTCTTAATGTGCAATCGTGAATTTAGACTGAGACGTTCCTTTTTTTTTAAATTGTGTTTCAGTGCGGTGCTACTTTTATTTGGTAATTTGCTTCTTTTGTCCAATACTCCAACTTCACATTTAATCGTCTGGCCGCCGAAAATGTGATAGAAGCCTCTTCGCAATCTGATACTTTTTCAAATTCATCCACGTGAAACATTTATCTCACAATTATCCGGCCGCTATTTATACTATCGAGGCATTCTACACCTGGGATAATTTGCGAGTGAGAACGCAGGAAGAGTTGCGATTTTCCTCAGCGCCAATCTCAACGAGATCGTCCCTACGAAAAATAAGGGATGAGTACCTATTTCAATTGCAAGCTATAAATCACATATCTTGCATTTTATTATTTCGTATCATCTATGCTGCCGTCCAAAGTAAAAAGATAGGTAAGTGACATTTTTTCGAAAAATGAGTTTTTTATATCAGTGGAATCGCGAGAGTAAGCTGCGTCTGACTATCATGGTCAAAATTATAATTTTTAATTATTTATAATGAAAAATGTATCGAGGGCCGACGCTCGATAACTTTACAGCGAAACACTCCGCAAGCGACTTTGCGTATTTCTTAGTTGGGATT
>JBAGKK010000268.1:2918596-2931876 GCA_037177015.1 Euceroptres primus
ATATCGCAGATCGCGAAGCGCCAGTCTTCTCCCGTCCATACATATATAATATATATAATATATATATATAATAACTTTACGTTTGTTTACTGACACAAAAGTAGAAAATTAAGCAAGAATTATTTACTAATTATTTATTTTACTAATATGTTGTTCGAAGTTGTCGTTGTTGTTCGAAACAATTTTTGTTTCGAATGTTTAAAAACTTTTGCAATCTTTGCCCCACATATAACATTTCTAAAATGAAAACATTGATATAATTTATAATTAGTACTTGAGATATAGTTTTTTATGGGTCCTCTAAAAATTATTATTAATTTCTTGCCTTCTTATCCATTTTAGACTAAGCTTAGTCTTGAATATTTAAACTTTGTTATGTGTTCGCTAGTAATCTTTCAATCTGAAGCAAAGAAAGCAAGCAAGTAAAACAATACATAAAATGCACAGAATCGAATAATTTTAAAGTCAATTAGACTAGTCTTGATTAGGATCAACATTTGTCATATCTTTAGATTTCGTATAATAGGGGTAATTTTAGGGCACCGCAAATTCTCATGCGGGACAACCGGAGCATCGCGTGCGTCGGTTTTGGGTCGTGGCAAATGAAAACATTATATCGTCACCCTTCGCTCCCTTGTTTCTATAATATTTGCCTTTCCACCGTCGCCTTAGGACGTCGGCGCCATAATTCGCTGGCATAACAAAAAGGGCACCTGGCAAAGTCCAAGTCCGAATTGAGGAACTCTCAAGCAGTGAAGAAAGCGTTATGCGATTGCTCCGATACTAAGGTATGCATAGGTACTCACGAGGTTCTCCCATGTCAAAATATATTTATTGCCCTTTTTTTTCTCCGGCTGCGGTATGTCGGGCTCCATTGTGACCCTTTCATACGGTTATTACCCCACTTGTACCAGCATACTTGCGCCTCAAAGTTGCAACGTTGTTCTTACGCTTACGTCCGAGCTCGTGTGGACGAATTCACTTGCGTGTGCGTAACATGTGTGCGTGTCCATGCGCACGCCGGACTTCATTTGCATATTAACCCTTCGTGGAACACCGTACCCGTAGGGTCGTGATCTGACTTAACGCCTTTTTGCCAACATCCTTTGTCGGGAATTCGATGCTAAATCCGAGACTGGAGGATAGACAGGGCGGAGGGAATTATTGTGCTGTACACGTAGCGAAATTTCGTGATTGCGCTATTATATGCGAACCTCGCACCTCAAATCCAATCTCCGAGACTAGAATCACGAACCAACTCCACAAAAGCGAATCAATTGCATCTCTTTCAATTCTGCGCTCTTTCACACGATAAGAAAAAAAGTCACAAATTTCGTTCAAATGTAAATATTGCGGATATGGATTCTCAATCAAGGGTCTCTTATTTCAAGAATCTTGAAACTGGTTTTTTTAGGTTTATTTTAAAAGATTCTCGATTGGTGTGTTTTTCAATCTTGATAATGAAATTAATTGAGAGGAGAAATTTCATGACTAATTCAGAATTTCGAGCAGGAAGAGTGCACCGTTAAAGCTTGAGATAAAGAATGCTAGATGAGTTTTAGGTGTAGATAAGAAAAAAAAGTGGAATGTTGATATTTAGTGAATCCGTTATTCAAATTTTATTTCCACTTGAAGAGGTTATGTACCTCACATCCCCACCGTCTCTGGTTTCATTTGGGCAAACTGCTGCCTTGATGATGCGCTTTGAGTTGTAACGGTTCAGCTCATTCACACCCCGTTAACCCCTATCTTATCTCTCGAAGCTACGATAAATCGAGGAACATAAAAAGACATTCTCCATGGGAGAAAATCGATTATTTCGAAATAGGGACTATCGTGTTGACAAATGGTAATCGAAATACTTCAACTCCAAATGTGATCTACTGATCTTGAATTATTGCATTACCAGAGATAAAATAAATATTTAAAAATTGTTTCTTGGATTTTTTAAAACGGATTTGAAAGTTTTGGGATATATATTTGTGGGAAGAAATGGAATTTTGTAGCGAGCATACACCTACTTTGGATTCATAGTCCGCGATATAAGTCGCGCAAATTTTAAAATAAGAAGCGCGCGCGAGCGTTGCGGCGCTGTTAAAAGCAGCGTCCGTCCGGCGTTTACGAGATTATAAATCAAAAGAGGCGCGTTTAATCGTCAAATGAAGAGAGATTAAAGTGCGTCGGTTTGCCCTCGAGGCGTATGCCAAGCCAGGCCTGAAACGGGTCTTCTACGTTTCCGGTTTGTCTCGAAAGAAAAATAAGTATAACTCTTCCAAAACCTGAGATATTTACGACTTTCTGTCAATTATCCTAACAGGCTTCTGGACACATGATTCACTTCTTTAATCAAATACATTAACACTAATTTGACTCTTTCTCAGATGTTTCTGAAAAAGAATGCATATTGATATCCCAAACATAAATCCTAAATTCCACAGTTAGTTCAGTTGATGTCAATATTTAATAAATATGTAAATATTCTTTTTGTAAACATACCAAATGTACAATAAAATTAAAGTTATTATATAGTTTTGCATGAAGAGTACTTGAGAATTTTGTGTAAGCAAAAGTTTTCAAAGACAATGGAACGAGAAAGAAGGTAGGAATGTCGATTCTAGAATGACACGTTTCAGAGAGCACGAATCTCATAAAACGTCGTTTTGTCTCACTCTGCTTGTATGCAAGAAAATGAGGCGGAACGACGTTTTATGGGAAACCGTGCTCCGTGAAACGTGTCATTGCAGAATCAAACGTGAAGTGCGAAATGTGAAATAAAACGTGAAACACGAAATGTGAAGGAGGAAGCCATTTTTCTGGAGTTTACATTGTCCTGCTTCCTATTCCGCAATGTCTCTTTTATTTCAATTCTTAATGGTTTATATAGTTTTATTTTTGTGTATTTCATACTCCTTGTATTTTACTGTCACTATTTTGAAAATTAAATTCAAAATTATTCATGAAAATCACTAAAATTGAAATTGTTATTATTCTGCTATCATCTCAGGTGGAAAAATTATGCATAATCATTATAATTATGCATGAACCTATAGTTCATTATGCATAGGCAGTCACTATGCCAAAAATTATGCATATTCAATAAATCTAAAGGTATCGAAATGTTGGAAACAGTTGAAAACTAGCTGTCATTTGTTTGCAACATTTTATATATATAATTTTGAATAATGACTACCCACAGTTCATTATGCATAGATTATGCATAATTTTTCCATCTGAGATACAAAAGAGAAAAAGCTTCTATTAATTTATAACATTAAAAGCTTGAAATATTAAATATTAAAATTTATATTAAATACTAAATTAAAATATTAATATTAAATATTAAATTTGAAACATTAAATAGAAAATATTATCAAAGACTCTACCAAAAAAATTCTTAACACAATTTGAATAACGTACACTCAAAAATATCTGGTTATTCTATCCAGAATTCTAGTTATGCTCTACTTAACATTCTTTTCCGGTTGTCTTAATCAAAATTCTGGTTATTCTAAACAGATTTTCTGGTTATTTTTAAAAACTACTAAAAATTCTGGTAATTCGAAACAGAATACTAGTTAAAAACAACTGAAAAAGAATGTTAAGTAGAGCCTAACCGGAATTCTGGTTAGAATATTTCTGTGTGTGGCCTACTCAAATTTCTGTGTGTAGCCTACTCAAATTGAAGTGCAAAAAAATGATACTGACTGCTCATTTTGAGTTATTTGGAGAAATTTTTTATTCTCATCCGACACTCAAGATAAACCCCATTTAACTCAAGTTGATACTTTTTAGCAAAAACTCAAAATGAGAAGTCAGTATCATTTTTGCTGCACTTAAATTTGAGTATGCTGTGCTACTGAAATTCAGTTCAGGTTTTCTTTGTGGCAATTAAAGAACAAGTTTAATGTGATATTCCAGACCTTAAAATTTAAATTAAAAAAAGGGGAAGTTAAACCTTAAAGCGCATACGTATCTCAAAATATCATAAAGTGCATATTGAGTCTTTGGAACCCCTATTTAAAAAATGCTTCCAGCAGTAAGAGCGGTTTAAATTTCGACTTAAAAAATTCCAAAGTACTCTTTTAGAGTAACTTTATGAAAAATAATTGTAACATTCACTAAAAATTAGGTTTCTAGCTTTGAAAAAAATCATGAAGTTGTAATAATGAGAGAAATCACGATTTTACGTAAAAAATCATAAGTTTTTTAATTTTCAATATTGGCGCCGCAGGTGTCAATTTTGCCTACAGAAGCGTGATATACTTCTTAAAAACATGCTTGGGGTACCAGGAGACCCCCGTGCGCTTTAAGAGTTAAGGATATAAAAATTTACTCTAAAAATTAATATATAGAGATCTTGAAACAATTCAATTTGAGGCATTTTAGATGTTATTTATTACATAATATTGATGACGCGTTTTGTTAAAGCTCTTGTCACTTATGAAGGTGGAAAATTCTCTACCCTGCCTGTGAATTTTCAAGGTTGTTTATATTCACGAGGGGCTGTTCGCTGGGCAATCGACTGCCGTGAATTGCTCTTATTTTCATCGATTGCCAATGAGTGGAAGGGAGGCAGAAATAGAAAAACAATTGAAAAATAAGAGAGATAAAATGAGATTTCCTAGTATGATTTCCGGAGTGAATATCCCCTCGTATAATCATTAAATGATATTAGGTCTTCTAAATATTGATTATTTCCAGGCCTGTACGATAATTGTAAATTATGTTACTTGCTTTGATACGGATATCAAAACCTCGACTGAAAAGCGTCAGCAATATTTATAAATAAACAACAGATATTTTACTTTAAAGAATTAGGTTGGCAAATGTCAATTTTGAGTAGCAGAAAGATTTGCAACGTGGGTACAGTATCTGAACCTGCAGCTGCATTGGAGCATGTTGCAGCTGCGACTCGTTCAATTTATACGCGAGCATGGCGAATTGGTAAGACTGGGTGGTGTATGCGAAGCGCAATTCTCACAAGTGGAAAGGGTTGTCCGCTCGAGTGCCGGCGGATATTCCTGGATCGGGATTCAGGACGCATGCGTGTGACTTATATATGAGCGTAACGTCTCGACCTGTTAAAAATCGGATCGGTCACGGCTTGAGGAGACGAACAATGTCGTCGAGTGAATATGAACCTACATATATATAAACTTACGAATATATATGAAGTCATATGTATGAATTTACACATATGAACTTATACATATGAATCTATATTAGTATATATGAAGGTATATGCCCAAAACGACCTGTAGGCAGGAATAAGGACGAGGACAGCAGGACCCTCGACTTGGTTTAAACTGTCGCGATAAATGATCCTACGGAAGGTTATTAATTGTCTCTCCTTCTTTCGGCTCCCGTGGCGTGCATTGTGGATCGCGAAAACATTAACCGAAGGAGGTCCCGAAGAGAGTACTCCTGTCCCCGGGCCAAAGACCATTTTTCAGGGACTCCAGTGCCCGATCGAGCGTCTCGAGAGCCCGACAAAACCGTCCTCATCCATCACATGGATCGTTAAAAACGCATCCCCCGATACAAATTGCGCGAGCGCGATCCAGACGCCGACGTCATTGTTGCCGTCACTTTTTCCACATTTTCTGGGTCAAAAAAGCTCCGGCGACCCGTCGAGACTTACTTTGTCGAGGGTGCATCTCCTTTTTAGTTAGTACTCCATCGTTCAGGTACAAAAGGGACTCTGGAGCCTCTGAGCATCCACCTGAGAGGGAGAGGGTGACTCGTACCTTTTCGTGCGGTCTGTTGTTCGGAAAACTCGATCACTCTCCACAATTTTCCGTGGAAAAGATTCAGAAGCCAATGTCCTTGAAGAAATGGCCAGAATTAATTTTCTAGAAAAATCCATTTATGAGAATGTGATTGATAAGTGGTGGATATTTTTCATGAGTCGATAAAATAGAGCAAGAGAAGTTCTTTTTCAGAAAGGTCTTCCTCTCGGTCTTCCTTTATGTGTCGCATTTAGACCCAAGTGACAATAGAGTTTACTGGGCCGAAACGCAACTACTCTGTCAGTTTCATGCGTTCCCTTTCTTCTTTTATTAAAAGCAGAATGCTAAATTTCACTCTGACAGACGGAATTATTTTATTTCTTTTGCAGAGGTCTATTATAAGTTTTTCTCAATGCGAGTCTCATTATGACAGTGTTATTAGTATCTTCTATTGTTTGGAGACAATACACCCCAATTCTGTAGAGCTCAATTTTTTCACATGTGACTGCTTTTAATTAGTCGATATGAAAGTCAATTCTCACGTTTAAAATCAAGATCCAAGGACTTTAAATAGGCAAGATTTGTAATCAGTTTTTAATTTCGTAAAGGATTCTTATTGTCACATAAATCCGCTTTGATATTATCATCTGGAACTTAATACTCGGTGTCACTCGACATTTTCTCTTTGGCAATACTTGTCAAGTATCGTTAGAGCTCATCCGAAACTTGTATCAATTGAAAGATCGATTTGTGCAAAGTTTTGCCTGAGGTCAGATGTAAATCACACGTAAGCTCTCATGCCACTCTGACCTGTGATCATTACCGAACATCATTGAGTCGGTGAATGGATGCTGGACCGATTAGAATTAGCTTTAATAGGTCTCCTTGAGCACCTAATTTCACTAATTACGTCTCTTGCGTAATTATCGCCGCTCTGCTTGAATTCCTCCTAGTGGAGCGTTCGTACTATTCACACAGCGTCCTTCACTAATGATTACTTCTTACTCCACGTTCGCTTCTCAACGATCAGGAAGCAGTGACGAAACGAATGCAAATGAGGGAGCGCAGGAAAAGGGTTGCGATATACATATACATCTATGAGGGTTTAAATCAGAAGGGTGTCGGGGAAGAAATCTGTGGAAGAAAAAAAATTCGAAAAGAAAGAGAATATAAAGGGATAAACGTCATACAAGAGTCGAATTTAATGGTGCGTAAACACTGAAATGGGCCTTGCGAACCCCAAGTGTGGAACCCCGTTTTCCATGCAAAAGTCGACGACAAGGGCGAAGGAAGAGGGGAGGAAACTTTCATGTGCCCCTGTTGCAACCTTGTAAGTTGATATTTGGAGCAGGTACGACTTCATGAAGTAGCAAGTGTCTGCAAATATTGACTCTAGTGGAATCTAGGGTGCCATTTGCGTGCAAAGGGGAGCATCAATGTCAAGCACACGTGCTGGATTTTCTTCTTTTGCGTCCAAACACCTCGAGCAAGATGATCCGAATGATAGTCTGGACTTCTTGGTATTGCTTCGAAACGAGTTCAATGAAAAAAAGGTTGGTCCGTTGTCATTGTATGTGTTTTAAGACCTTCAGACGTGATTGTATCAAGGTACGAGAAATTCGGTTGAGAAACTGTTAGCTACTGGCTTTCTATATTTCCATTTTGATTTTAAAAAATGATGCTTTTCTGTGATAGAGATCTTATGGAGCGGCGTACCTTTTTTCTACTTGGGACAATCGTATTTGGTGCATTTGTACCGAAGGCTTTTGAGCAAGGATCCGAACGAAACTTACGTTCCATTTCGTCACTCATAGAAAAAATTATTGTTTATTGAACTGTGGTTTACTATCTCAAAATTTGCGCAAAATTAGATGATACCTGATGTTATATTAATTATTAAATCGAAATTATTTTGATTAATTGCCTGTAACGAAATGGAACGAAAGCTTCGTTCGGATCCTTGATTTTGTACTGGTTTATTTGAAAGCGAATATGGTGAAAAATAATGCATGTAAGAGGCTACTCTTTTCTGAATAAATTTAAGTTAAAAATTAAACAAAAAATTAGTTAGAGCACAATAAAATAAATCAGAGTTTTAAGCGCGATTTTGTTCAACCAAAATGCATAGTACAAAATAATGAAGTCTGTGTTGACAGAAACTCTTTTCTGAGAATTAAAGAAGAAATGAAACCTTTTAGCCCTTATAATTTCCGAAATAAGTTTACCAAAACTTATGCACCTTTTTGAAATATTTACCGGTTCAGAAATCTACTGTTAAGAATGTTCTTTTCGTACAGTCAAATTCAAAACTAATCAAAGCTTTATATCGATTTCTAAAATCAAGGAATACAGGCCTGCAATTGAACCGCCAGATCGTAGAAGGTGGTATGAAATTTCTTGGTTCGAGCGCAATGGCCTCTCATCGCTTTTGTAAATTTTTTTATACTTTGATTTTTAGAAATTTACATGGAGTACTTCATTTCCTTCGATAATATCAAAAATTATTTTTAAAATTGTAATTTTTACAAGGGCAAGGCCCGTTTGTGCTATTTAATACCTCCTTTTACGATGCGGCGGTTCAGCTATCAGTAAAGTATGTAAAGAATTTTGAATATAAATATAGAAAAAACTGGTTACAATTATTTATTTAAAAATAGTTATTTAGAAATAAAAAATAGCACAAGTAGAATTTTGCAAAAGGCTGCGATGTCATGAATCAATTCAAAAACAAACTAAACCGACAAATTTAATAAGTTATATTTTCAATATTATATGCATAAAAGAATTTTGAATTCTACTCTCTAAATTCCAAACCCCCTTTTCATGCAAACAATATTTAAAGTATTAAAATATAAGACCGAATCCATTTCAAATCATGCTTGCCGGTGGGTGACCTGTTCAGAATTGTCTTACCAATGAAATATGTTTTTGTACGTGAAAAATAAGGGGACACGTATTTTTTAAATTAGCATAGCGATATATTTACATTTTTAGAAATATTTATAAATTTTAAGAGACAAATGAGTTTTTTGAAAATTTTACATAAAAACCTTGTAATTTTTGAAATTGTTCAGATATTAATGTTTTTCTTATTCCAGTTTGCCACATTTTTCTAACTCTTTCGAAATTGACGAAGAAAATTTAAAAAATAATAAAAAATGGTAAAGCTATTTCGATTTTTGGAAAAAAACGAAAAAAAATTTTCTCAAAAACCCCACCTTTTTATACCCTGAAATTTTGAAGAATAATAGGTACTAATATAGTCTACTTACCATAAATTTCCCATTTGGTATTTTTTTTCGGACGAAAAAAATTATTTTATATTTTTGCTTCGAAACCTTGCCATTTTGGCAATTTTTGAGATTTTAAGGTTTTTCTTGTTTCAGTTTATCAAGTTTTCTGTAATATTTCGAAACTGGTGAGAAAAGTAAAGAAAGAATAAAAACTGGTAAAGCTATTTCGATTTATTGAAAAAATAAAACACGATATTTTCTTGAAACAGCTACCTTTTTTGCGCTGAAATTTTCAGGTGCATTAGGGTTGGGTGGCAATATGGTCTACTTACCATAAAATTTAAAACTGGATTGTATTTGTATTTCGTGAGAAAAAAATTTTTTTTCTTTTCTAAAATACAATAAATGCGAGAACACTAAGAAAAAAAAATTTTCTGGGTCTTGAAATATTAGTATAATCCAGTTTTAAAATTTATGGTGCGTAGACTATATTATTACCCAAGACATCTGAAAATCGAAATAGCCTTATCAGTTTTTTATTCTTAACTTGCTTGAAGAAAATCTCGAGTTTTATTTAAAAAAAAAATCGAAATACATAGCTTTACCAGTTTTTATTACTCATTTGATTCTCGCATAGGTTTCGAAGGAGTGTAAAAAACTTGATAATCAGAAACAAGAAAATCCTCTCTCAAAAGTTGCCCAAATGGCAAGGTTTTGAAGCAAAAATGTAAAATAATCTTTGTATCCCGAAAAACAAAAAAAAGGGAAATTTATAGTAAATAGACTATGTTGGCAGCTATTATACCTCAAAATTTCTTGAACAAAAAAGGTGGGGTTTTTAAGAAAAACTTTTATTTCGTTTTACCCAAAAATCGAAACCATATTTTTAATTTATAATAAATAGACTATGTTGGTAGCTATTATACCACAAAATTTCTGAGAAAAAAGGTGCGGTTTTTGAGAAAAACTTTTCTTTTGTTTTGTCCAAAAATCGAAACCATATTTTATTATTATTATTTTATTATCTTCGTGTCGTATTGGATCGTTCCTCCAAGCACAGAAGAAATTTAAAAATATTCGTAAAATGTGTAAATATATCGCTATTATGTTGATTTAAAAATACGTGTCCTCTTACTTTTCACGTACAAAAACACATTTTATTGGCAAGACAATTCTGAACAGGTTACCCGCCGCCCTGCATGATTTAAAATGGATTCGGTCATAACTTATCAGATCATAACTTATCGTAACTCATCAGCCCAATTTGTTTTCGAATTATAATCGTGGCTTTTTTCAGTCCTGCTTGTTTAATTTTTCATACGAGTTTATATTTCCAATTTTTGAAACATAAATATTGTATGTTTAAAACTGAATGAATTGGAGACATTCTGGAGTTTAGAAAAATTTTCGAAAAAGTGATGCTTTGAAAGTTCGAATTCTATTGACAAGAGTTTGTTCCTTCACCCAAGTTGAGGTCAGGTGAGCGATGCGGACATTGAACAACAGCTTGGGGGTAAAAAGTTGAAAACTTTAATGAAGCGGCTCTTTTCTCTATACCTGTTGTTTGTTGCTCATACGCGTTATAGGACAGGCGACGTTACTCGCCGTCGGCGGTCGGCTTAACGTAATTAGGTACAAATGAACGAGGGTCTCTTCGTGTCGTATTGGATCGTTCCTCCAAGCTCTAATTACCGCCACTCTGAATTCTCGTTAAAATACCCGGGCACAGAAGCAAAAACCTACCCGAAGGCACAACCTGCGTTAAGACTCGAACGAATCACCGCTCCCTGGGTTTCTCGGTGTTTTGTCAGCGTAGAACGAACTAAGGGGATTTTTCAATTTACTTTATCGGGACGGGGTGTTTTCAAAATGTATTTCTTGCTTTACATTTGTTAACCTTAAAAGCTCAAACGACTCTCACACTAAAGAAACTCGAGTACACTTTAATTGAATGTAACTTTATGGTCATGATTCGAATCAGCATTTGTTAGTTGCTGGAACTCTTGTTCAGGAAATTAGCGTTAAACCATTCTGTAGAATTATTTTATGATAGTATAATTGAGCGAGTTGGTGTTGTATACTATTTACTTTAAAATGTTGGTTGCGAAATTATGGCCTGTAATTAGCGAGGAAGAAGTGTATATACAAAATAGTGCGAATCTACGCTTTGATTTCGAATCTTGGTTTTTTTTTCTCGTTGAATTTAAAATGGCAGAAGGCCTCGAAGTTGAGATAGTGTCGATTTATGGTGCCATGTCATAAAAAACAAGTTTCGGTTGAACCAATGGACCCTAATAGCCATCTGACAGGGAAAAGTCGCCCTTTCCTCGAAAAGAGAAGATTCTTTAGACTCTTTAACTTTAGAATTGTGGAAAGTTTTATTTCACCTGCGTCCTTGAAATTATTTTATTTTTTTCACTTCTTTCCTTGTAGACGGAGCACAAAAATATTTCCCAGAGTAGAAAGTTAAATCAAAGAAATGTTACTTTTAACACTCGAAATTATTTTAAATTATTTTAATTTAATGTTCATAAAAGTTGTATATATTAATTTCGATTTTTTTATTACAGATGAATCAGCAGTGCAAAGTATGCGGCGAACCAGCGGCGGGGTTTCATTTTGGAGCATTCACCTGTGAAGGCTGCAAGGTAAAAAATCTTTTGAATTACTAATTTAATATAAAAACTCGTCGAGACGGAAATCAAATTACAAAGTAAACAGGAGATAAGATAGACATGTTCTCCAGAATCTCGTGTTCAGTCGAGGTTAAGCTGTTAATTATACGGTCGGTGTAATTGGAGCATTAGCCATCTAACGTTTCCTCCGAACACTGCAATTTACATAATCCTAGAGTGAATCCACTTTACAATCACAGGTCTTCATTTCCTTCAATAACCTTCATGCTTCCTCTCGTAAATACCAGATCAAAATTTTCAAGAAGTAAATTTGCTTTATCCAATTATTATACAGATAAGACAGATAGGTTAGAAAGTAGATTTATACTGAAATCTATACTAGTTTTGTGTATTATGTTTATAAATTGCCAACCAGACTTCCCATCTCTGTTTTTGTGTTCTTTTTCTTCTTCTTTTTCTTCTTCTTCTGTCTTCTTCTTTGTATTTCTTCAATTACGACTTTATTGTACAGTAAATTACAAAAGCTAAGAAGTGATTACATATCTGATTCGTCTATTGGTCTATTATCACGACTCTTGAGGACTTTTTCATAAGTTTGGACTCCCTGACTAATTGCTATCCAGCATTCTGAGTATATTTTGCAAGTAGTTGAGTTTTTGAAAGGAACTTGTCGTTAAAATAGTTAACCGATTCGAAAAAGAGATGACCGTTTTAAATTCAGCGTGTTTCCTGTCGGGTGGTTAGGATAGGACTAGACCGCATAACGTCGAACTGTACTATCCTTGCAAAGGTACAAACGAACCGGCATGGACGAATGAATATCGAGACAGGTGGACGTGGTGCACGTGCGCAAACGAGAAGCACGCGTAAAACCAGAAGGCGGCATGCGCTGTAGTCGAGACTGGACTCGACAAAGTCGAGAAGCGAGCATAAAGGAGCATTAGGGGAGAGCACATGGAGAAGTAGTCTCGTTAACCAACAATCCAACCCAAGGGTGTTGACCCTTGCTCTCGTCGTCCCACTAATGTGGTACACTCCCGTAGAATATCGGTACCGCATACTAAGTGACCCATCCGATAGTAATTGGACCTCATTAGGGCACCAGCAACCAACAGACCTTACCGACTCCACGTTCACCTCCACCAGACACATGTCCACTCTTCAGTCAAGGTCGATGCAGATAGTACCGTTTAGGTAAATAAATCTTAGATCTACCAGAAATTCCTACTTCGCTTACTTGCAAAATAATCTGAATCTGAAATGAGTCCTATTCCAATTAATTGTTTGATACTTTAAGAAGAATCACACCTCTGAGGGACGTGCAGTTCATGAAAAATTGTTAAACCATACAACTGTAGTTTTCTAAGATGAAACATACTGTAATGAAAAACTAGTTTTCTAAAATGAAATATACTGTAATGAAACACCAGTTTTCTAAGATAATATAAAATATACTGTAATGAAAAATTAGTTTTCTAAGATGAAACATACTGTAATGAAAAAACCAGTTTTCTAAGTTGAAATATACTGTAATGAAACACCAGTTTTCTAAGATAATATAAAATATACTAATCGGTGGGGAGATTGTATTGACCCTCAATAATAAATTTCGTAGAAAATATTGATGTATGTAGTTGGCTTTAGGGTCAGGTGAATTGAAACCAATTAACTTGCTTCAAACG
>JBAGKK010000268.1:2980741-2993939 GCA_037177015.1 Euceroptres primus
TATATGAGTGATTGCCAAAAAGTAGATCATGTTAGACCACAAAATTTCCGAAAAAATAAATATTCCATGCCACCTACAATATTTTTTTAAACATGTCCAACCTAAGAGAGTATAAAAAATACGAAATAGAGAGATCAAGGAATATATTTATGTATGGCATTTGACCTTGACAGAATAAATATTTGAAGAATCTTTTAAAAATATTTCAAGAACTGGTAAAAATTATTTAAAATATGGAAAACATCTGTGATTGTGCGATTTATTTGATATTGACTTTACAGCTTCAAGATATCCTCTCTTTTAGTAAAATTTTGAATTAATATTTCGATAAATATGACATTTTGTAAAACATATTGTGCAACAATAGTGATAATTATTTGTTGTTTGATATTGTATTGTATACCTATTGTATATTGACTGCTGTTTGGGAGTACGGATGAGAAATCGATGTTCAACTAAATAAAAATCTTCTTTAGCTTAAAATTAACAAATCTACGTCGTAATTTGAATAGTTTTAATCATAATCTTCGAGTTTCATCTTAAAATAGCAAAATCGTAAAACCTGACACAAAACTTGGGGACAGACTTTGGAAAGATTTCTACCATCTTTTACTGTAAAATATTCAACTAATCATTCCATAATCATCTTTTTCTACTCATTTCAAGTGATTTTCATAAGCCCAAATAATTAAAGAAAATATTTTTGACATTATTAGGCAATTTTTTATTTTAAATTTGTAGTTTAGGACATCGTGTTGAAAATTTAATTTAATTTAATTTAATAATTTAATTTAAATAATTTTGAAAATTTAAGCCTCGATTATGTTCCTTAATTCGTAATTCCAAGTTTTTAGAACTAAAGCTATTCAAATTCAAGAATTTAAATTTGAACATGGCCTTTAAGGATGTTCACCATGCAGTCAAACTCAAAATTAATCAATCCTTATCTTGAATTATAAAATCAAGAAAAATTAGCTTTTTGTTAATTCCAACGAATTTATTAAAACTTGTAGTTTGACCTATTGTATAATTTGCAAGATCATTAACTGTGTAATTTCTAAATAAAATAATTTTATTAAAAACGTACCAAATAAAACTGTAAAGGATCTTTTCAGGGACAAAATAAGCTGTTAAGAATTGAAATTGAATGAAAATTACGACTTTTCTCTAAAGTTAAATGAAAAAACATAAATATCGAAATAACTATTTTTAATTAAACAATTCTGACCCAAACTATTGTTTTCGAAATTACCCTTAGGTTTCATTTACAAAATTCGTTGAAAATAACTTTGGGTTCATTCTCCTTTATATTGTAAATCAACATAAAGATTTGATTAATTTTGAAGTTGACTGTACTGTACTGTATATCCTTGAATACTGTTTTCTCAAAATGGAAGCTTTCAAAGTCCAACTAATGTATTTTTAAGTCCGGAAGATTTCTAATTAGTCTAGGGCTCGAAATTGGGAAAGGGCTCAAAATTGAGATAGGGCCCAAAATTTGGGTTGAACAAAAAATTTGGGTAGAGTCCAAAATTGATATAGGGTCCAAAATTGACACAGGGCCCAAAACTGACAGGACCCAAAATTGGCATAATAAACAATATGGACATAGGGCCAAAAACTGACATAGGACCCAAAACTGGTATGGGGTCCAAAATTGTCATAGGGACCAAAACTGGTATATGGCCCAAAACTGGCATAGGGCCGAAAAATTTAACAGGGCCCAACATTTACATAGGGCCAAAAACTGACATAGGGCCCAAAATTGGTATAGTACTCAATATGGGCAAAGGGTCTAGAACTCGCGTAGGACCCAAAATTGACATAGGACCAAAAATTTCATAGAGTCCAAAATTGACATAAGGTCAAAAATTGACATAGTACTCAAAATTGACATAGGGCCCAAAATTGACATAGTCTAAAAATTGACATAGGTCCAAAAATGGACATAGTACCCGAAATTGACATTGGACCCAATATGGACGTAGGCTCCGAAACTGACATAGTGCCCATTATAGACATAGGACCCAAAACTGGTATAGGGCCCCAAATTAGCATAGAACCCAAAATTGACATAGAACCAAAAATTAGCATAGGACCAAAAATTGACATAGTGCCAATATAGCTATGAAACTCTTTCTTGTAGGCGCTTGTCGCCTACTATAACTAATTATTTATTTTCGAAACAGAAATTTTCTTAATTTCTTGTATCAATTGATACTTGATATCAAGTGACACTTGATACTTGATAAAAACAAAAACAAAAACGACTTGAACTTGGTCTAAGTTTTAAATTTAAAAAATCCAATCAGCATTGCAGAAAAGCGACAACAATGAAATATCGAAATTGCGAGTTTTTTGGGCGATCAGATTTTTAGAGAAGGGTGTAACTTTTTTTTTTAAATATGTACGGTACCGTCAGAAATGGTTAGAACACTTGTTTTTTAGCAGTTGCTTAAAGTTCTCTAATTTTTATAATATTTAAGTGAAAAATTTTTCTCCAAAATAGTACCAAAGCTAATAAAATTCTGCGTCTAATAAGCCGAAGGGTAAGTTAAAATCTCCATTTCATAAAAAGATATTGCCAAAAAACTTCAAATTTCGATGTTTACAAAAATGTTAATAATTCGGAAAATATTAATTATTTTTAAAAGCACTTAGTCTCATTTTAAAGATAAATTTTCATAGTTTTTATGCATGCTTTTTAGATATTTTTAAAATTATTTTCCTAGCTTCTGCCATAGGCTCAAACTTGTATACAAAAATCGTAAAAATTGAAATATTCATAGTTATTTACAAGAATTTTTAAAAAATCAAAATATACCATATTTTAATAAAGTGTAGTAAAATCTATTAAAATATTTATTTGTTATTTTTTTTTGTCCACGTATGGAGCACCATCTTCATCTGAAAATTTACGAGATTTTCCGTACAAGTTTGAGCCTATGGCAGAAGCTAAGAAAATAATTTCAAAAATATCGGAATACCGTACACAAAAACTCTGAAAATTTATGTTTAAAATGAGATCAAGGGCTTTTAAAAATAATAAATATTTTCGGAGTTATTAACATTTTTGAAAATATCGAAATTTGAGGTTTTTTGGCAATATCTTTTTATAAAATACAGATTTTAGCTTCCCCTTTGGCTTATTAGACGCAGAATTTTATTAGCTTTCGTACTATTTTGGAGAGAAACTTTTCAATTAAATATTATAAAAATTAGAGAACTTTAAGCAACTGCTAAAAAACAGGTGTTCTAACAATTTCTGACGGTACTGTATACAACTCATTAACTGGCTTAGTTTTTTCAACAAGATATAATTCCTTCAACATAAAATGTGTAGTTCCTTAATTGCATTTTTGTGATTGGAATGTAGTCCCTCCATTAAATTGTAAATTCTTCTAAAAAATTTCAATAAAATTTCTTTTTAAATTTCATTTCAATAAAATTTCTTTTTAAATTTCATTTCAATATCATGCTTCTTTAATATGATGAAGTTTCTTCATTAAAAGATGCTTAAAAATAATTACAAGTTGGCATTTGCTGAATAGGTTTCGATCACTTAGGGAGAATAAAGTGGGGATGTGATCGTCCTCGATCGTCGATAAAGGAAACCAGGCCGGGTAGGTGTACGTACGTATGTATATCAAGGTCGTGAGAAACGCGAGGATTTTTTAAAGATCCCGAGATTGTGATGTAATTTGTTTAACGCGAACTGGCTAAACAACATGAAAGACGTGAGATTCAATCGATCCAATGAATTACTCGAGACGAGAATCTTATTTTATTCTAAACGAGCACTTGGAAATGGTACACGTCGATGGCGTTAAGGCTATTCACCAGAAGGTGACGGTATAGACAAGGCGCAGATGGAGTAAGCGCAGGATTGATGCTGCTTCAGCTCCCGCTCGCTATATTCATACCATATTGTATCAGATGTCGTTAACTTTCCGATAAAACAAGCCTTCTCACAAGACAAAGCGGTAGTTCATTAACGCTAGAAGGAGTTCAGTGCCAGATAGGTCTCAGCAACACGTTATCAGTTTTGAAATAATTGACACGTTTGCTGCAACATTAGTCACCCACGAGTTCTCATAAAGAAATCTTTATGGGAATTTACAAGATTATAGGACAGTAAAAGTCTATCCTGGAGCAAATGATCATCAACAATCTCAAACTCAAAAGGTTATTGAAATTAAAATATTAAATTCGGATCATCAGTTCCATTTTCCACCATCCTAAAGTTCAAGAAAAATTGCACAACTATCGTTCGATATCGATAGGCAATTAATAACGAAGTCAGATGCCAAGTAGCAGATTCTATAAAAAGCTCTTGATATTGTGAAACGATTCTTGGTAAAAAGTCCAAGATCAACTTCGAGAATACGTGGCTGCTATTTGTAGGTCTGTCCTGGTCCGAAAATAAAGCATCTAGTAGCTCTTCCGATGGCACAATACCATGAGACTTCATACAAGGCTTGTATTGTATTTTGGATTGAATTCAAACTCACGGAAGCTGAGAGAAGAATTCAGATTTGAAAGGAATACTAATCGCAGCATGTCTTGAAAATGGATCACAACTGTCATATCTTCCAAAGACGGTCTTTCATAAAAGCCGGCTCTTAATAAATTGTCCATGTTCTCGTCCTCCTCCTTTCCAACTTCCAGCATCCTCCGTCTCCTCCACCCCATGGTGCACCCTGTAGCGCACTTGAGTGCGCTGGTGGGACATTAAGAAATAGTTCTCTTGGCGTATTATTATATGGCGCTTTAAATGGTAGCAATAAATTACCTACACTCTTCCTCTGCTAACCGCAATCGCCTTTTAAACGCTGAGCGTATTCTCCAGTCTTCCACATCTTGAGTTGGTACTTGGTAGTATATGTTGGAACGTATGGTGTAGCTACGTTGTAGGAGAGCATGCGCACTCCCTGGTCCTGCTTTGTCATGCGTGCAGGTGCTCACCATGATCGTCGTCCGTTGCGATAGGTCGGGTCGCGGCGCTGCGCTACTCGCTTGCTGCGCTTTGAGCGCGTGACGCAAGTGCCGCGCTTTTTCCTCTGGACAAATCGACCGCAAAACTCTTTTCCCATATGTAGCTAGGCAAACTCCTTCGCTTTCCATGCCAGATTGTAATCTAGAGACTGTCAGTATTGTTGACTGACGAATGAGAGTGACATACTGATTAAAGTTACCAAACAGCAACCTACTTGTCCATTAGCTGATCTATTAACCATTAGGCAACAAAATTCCAAAACTAACAACCTTATGGATCACCGATTTTAATGGGACCCAAAAAGTTGAAAGTACATCCAGTACGTATTTTTTCTTAACTGTCATTAGGGATTTGTTTACCAGATATTAGCATTAGCAGTAATATAAGTTTTATCAATAATTTAAATAAATAAATCAATAATTTATCGGGACAAAAATTTTTGTGTAAACCTTTCACCTAAGATTATTTTTAGATACATGCTGAATAGCTTCTGGTTAAAACGAACTAACATTGAACAATAACTGTAATTTTTATAAATAAAAAATACAAATAAAAATACAAGGTACAAAACATTCTATCGAGAACCCTTATCTCAAACATTCATGGATGTACAACGTTCTTTGGATTGTTGCCGTAATTCCTGACCGATTTTGATAAAATTTAAACGCTAACTGACCGTGCTGAAAAAATAAGTTTCGCCCTGTTTAGAAGTCCGTAGCTTCAAAATTGTAAAATTTTTACTCATGGAAACCGTAGAAAATTAGCATTTCTTTACCCAATAGCCTATACCTATTTCTGACCACTTTGCGTCAAAATTGGATGGCGCAACGTATCCTTGATCCACTTTCAAGAATTTTTTTATATTTTTATTATTTTCAGAGATATTTACGTTTTTATATAAACTAAAAAAACACATTTTCACACAATAATCAATATATGAATATATAAACAATAATCAATATATAAATAATGAATATATTGAAAAATCCTTAAAATCGAATCAAGATTATGACATTGTGCATATACCTTCCAATTTTCCTGAAAATCGGCCCAATAGACTAGGCTATAGCTGTGAAAAGATTTGAAATTCTAATTTTGTATGATTTGCATGAGTGAAAGTCTTACAATTTTGAAGATACAGATTTCTAACTTACAAAATAAATTAATGGCATCATTTTTTACATATCCTTTACAGGAATTTTAATGCGTCAAATAATTTCCGCAATTTTAATTATTTTATGCAAAAAATTAAAATTTCAAATCTTTGCTTACAGCTACAACCTAGTATATCTGACCGATTTGCATGAAAATTTGATGGTATATGCGAAACGTCATATTCTTCATTCACTTTCCAGGTTATTGGAAAGTGAATGAATCTTAGACATTTTTTTATATCTTCCCTATTTGAGAAGATATTCACGATTTTATAAAAAAACAAATTACAGAATCAATATTTTTGTAAATAATAAACATATTGAAAAATCCTTAAAAATGAATCAAGAATATGATGTTGCAAACATACTATCCAATTTTCATGCAAATTGGTTCAAATAGATTTGGCTCTATAAGTGAGAAAATATTAAAAATTATAATCTTTCAATTTTCATGACTCATAGTGAATAATTTGTTGATACGTATGACTTTTAACTTACAAAATAAGTTAATGCTTTCATTTTTTACATATAGGAATGTTTTCATCTTAATTAAACAGGAACTTTTAATCCGTCAAATAATTTCTGAAATTTTAAATACTTTATTCAAAAAAGTACATTTTTAAATATTTGCTCACAGAGTATAGACTATTGGACGATTTGTATGAAAATTAGATGGTACCTATATCTGAAGAAACATCATATTCTTGATCTATTCTTAAGGATTTTTAAAATTTGTTCATTATTTACAGCGATATTTACGGTTTTATAAAAAAATGTAAAAAAAACTTTGACAAGATAATCATTATCTCTGTAAATAATGTACGTATTGAAAAATCCTTGAAAGTGAATCAAGAATATAAATTGCGGATAACTGTTCAATTTTCATGCAAATTGGTTCAATAGATTTGGCTTTCAAAGTGAGCAAAGATTAAAAATTATAATTTTTCAATTTTCATGACCCATAACGAAAAAACTGTTGATACGTATGACTTCTAGCTTACAGAATAAATTAATGGCATCATTTTTTACATATCCTTCACTATAATTTCTAATCTATTAAATAATTTCCGAAATTTTTAATATTTTATTTTAAAAATTACATTTTTAAGTATTTGCTAATAGCTTCAGTCTGGTTTCTCGACAGATATTCGATGACAAAATTTGATGACATATATGTGCAACGTCATATTCTTGATTCATTTTTAAGGATTTTTTAATATGTTCATTATTTACAAAGATATTTACGAATTGATAAAAAATACAACAACAAATTTTGACAAAATAATATCCCTGTAAATGATGAACATCATGAAAGCTACGTATTGAACTATAATTATTATTAAAAGATACAAAAAACTGTGAAATTCCAAAAAAAAACATGGCACATGCAAAAAGTTCGACAAGTTCAAAAAAATTCGTGCACTGCAATTCATGAGATAAAAAATAGCTTGCCAAGTGATATATATATATATAACTTTTTTAAACAAACATATTAAAAAATCTTAAAAATCATTCAAGAATATGATGTTGGAAATTTACCATCCAATTTTCATGCAAATCGGTTCAATAGATTTGACTCTATAAGTGAGAAAAGATTAAAAATTATAATTTTTTAATTTTTATGACCCACAACGAAAAAAGTTTCTTAAATATTCAAGTTTAGTTATTATTTAAAGATAGAAAAGATTGTGAAATCCCAACAAAAATATAGCACATGAAAAAAGTTGACCAAGATAAAAAAAATCCGTGCATTACAATCCTAACAAAAACATGGTACATGCAAAAAGTTGGCCAAGTTTAAAAAAATTCGTACATTACAATTCGTGAGTTTTCCAAGTGAAATATATAACTTTAAAGGAAAGAAAACTTATAAAATAAAATCTCTTAATAGGAGAAAAAACATTAATTTTCAATAAATATATTGAAAAAGTTTAACTTGGCATGATATAATTTCAATAAATACATTGAAAATAAAAAAATTTTAACTTTGTAGGATTGATTAATAAATTAATGTAAAAAATCCTACCAAGTTAAATTTTTTCAATATATTTAATGAAACTAAAATTTTATTCTTCCGTTAATAGATTTTATTTTATAATTTTTCTTTCCAACTTAAAAGTTGTATATTTCACTTGTCAAACTCACGAATTGTAATGTACGAATTTTTTTTAAACAGGTCAATTTTTTGCGTGTGCCATATTTTTGTTAAGTTATTATAATTTTGCTTGTAAAAGTAGCGTCTTCTAAAAATATTACAGTTTATCTCATTTTTCTGATTATTTTCTAAAATTCAGTCCCAATGTAAATAGACGTCAACATTTTCAATAATAATTTCTTTTGACTATATACGATGATATTATCTGCAATCATCCTTAAGTAACCAATTGCAGAGAGAAAATATGTTACTAATTTCTGGAGTGTAACTCTCTGTGGACAGGATCACATCATCTGCGCACAACTTTTCATATCAGAGCTCATCTGTATGTCACATTGCTCTCACGCGTGTGCGTAAATAACGGATTTTATCTAGGGTTGCCTCATGCATGTGAATTCGCCCTAATAGTGTAGCGCACGTGTGCGCGATGCAAAAGCGCCTCTATAACTTTGAAAAGATGTCCTATCATCAGGAAAATTACGACGTATTTAGTTGAAACGGTATCTTGCTATTTACGGTCATAATTTCACGGAACAGATTGTAAGTGCGAAACTGAAACCCTTCATAGAGTCTTAAACAGAGGTTACATTAAACACATTGTATGTAGAGTTATTGTCATCACTGGCTAAGTAATTCTCACGTGCATGCTTTCTTGTAATAGATGAAAGGCAAGGAATGCAAAAAACTAATTTCCACATGGCGATTGCTACTCCGAGAATTAATAGACTGACAATCAGTCACTTTGACGCGTGAGCGGTTCTGGAGGCAGTTTTCCATACCTTGCCAGTAACTTAAGGAGGCATCGATAATAATTTCAGAGAAGAAAAGGTGTTCCTTGAAACTTTTGCCGTTTGAAGACCCAGGTACATTATGTCCTATGATGGATTAGATTCTTTTCGACCTCCCGTACTCGAATCAAGCTCTCTAGAGTTTATCAATTTAAATAAATTTGAATAATGCTGCGCGCGCGTAGAACAATGCTAAATCAATTGTAATTGTTAATAATCGTAATACGACGTCGTGTCGTGCACTGTAAATCTGTCTTGCTGTCTCTCTCCCTCTTTCGAACAAGACCTGGTCGTCGTGATCTGGATACATTGCTACCCGTTATGTTGAGAGTTCGAAGTACATTCTTACTCGTCCCTTACCTCCTCTACCTTCTCTCGTTTCTACCTTGCATTCGTTCTCGTATCCTGTCTCTCTTCTTACTCGTATTCCTACCCTCTTCACCGGTCATCCTCTTACAAGTACACAGTACACACTACCTGTATTTTAAACCCAGGTAGATAAAAAAAAATGATTTGAATGGGAAGCCTTGACCAATCAAGAAACTCCCATGTTTGAGAGCGATATAAACAGCTCTGGTTGTTGCTTTCTGCTGTGAAAAAAGAAGGATATTTTTAGTAAAGAAGGACTTTCAGATGTAGAGGAGGTAATTAAGCCTAGGCAGATGAAAAAAAAGTTTCTGCAAGAAAAATGTATTCGAAAATTAGGCTATGAATGATTGTTTTATGATATTTTATATTTATATCAGGAATATTTATTATATTCCTGATATTTTATAACTACCATATGGTTAATCTTTATCTAATTCAAATAAGGCCAGATTTAAGATTAACATCCATTGAGAATTTATTCTTGACCGCCTTTCTTCCGAGTCACATTTCTCCGTCACACAATTGTAACAATGAGTGAGTATCCTTTCAATCTAGTACGACTGTGAGTACATCTTGTGTCTCCCCATTAGAAGAAGGCGGAAGTTTCTGCGTATTTTTTGCTTGAAATCAACGTCATCGCACAGTACAGTGTTGCAACCGGCGCAGGATCAAAGCGGTACCAGATCGGATCCACTCTTGGTACCGATCTTCTGTATGCCCTTTTCCGGAGGTTTTATTATACAGGGTTGCCCGAGTGGAAACTCTGTCTCGAATCATAATCAGGATGGGTTGTGCCCTTGTCCTCGAATGCGATCGAACGCATAACGGGATGCACATCTTCGAGCCTTCAAGTTCAATCCAACATTTCCTTTTTCCGGACCCTTATACTCATGTGGACTCCCTTATTATCGTACGATCGGTACTCGTTTGTACATAAGTATCGTTCAACTAGTAAGGCTATGTGACTCCTTGTAACATGGGACTTGGCGTGCCATAAATCATATGCACTTACTTTATAGTATCTCGTTACATATGAATGATGCCTAGGCGTATGATTCGAGGATCAATTAAAATTTAAATACTAAGCTGTGCGCACTGTACGTCACTTTCCGGCGAGAAGAGTCCAATTAAGCTCAACGTCGTTATAATTATGAAATATAAATACTCCTGCATAAATTTATGCTGATTCGGTCAGTACATTAAATCTGCGCGAGACTCTGAGAAATTGTATTTCGTGCCAAAGGCCGTGCACTGTCAAGATAATAGTCCTAGGACCAGTCATGCCTTCTACACTCGGGCTTGGAACATACCTCTCGTGATGCAATGCCTCAAGACTGAAATCTTTATTACCCGAATTTTTACACTTTGTTATTTATAACCAGAAGCTTTTTCAAACTGGAAAGTAGGTTGAAAAGGAATCCTTGCCAAGTTAGTTAAGGAAGTGTATGATTAGAGACAAAAAATATTCAAGAAGATTCGAAGAAACAATATTTCAAACGGAAGAAATGTAATCGTAAAAATATATTTTAATCTACTAAAGTCAGCTCGTAAAATTTCAGATGGAAATATTTTTTTTGCAGGAGGAAAGCTTGACACAGTATATCAGCGTCAAGTGAATAGTCGTATACAGCGGGTATAAATCGTTCGAGAGCGGCCAGAAGACAAAGATTCCTTTACTATCAAGCGGCATATAAACTGGAGCCCTGTGGAAATTAAATCTCCCTCATGCAAGCATATTTACAGTGGATATAATATGGAGATGTATGCCGGGCGTAAACCAGTGGGGAGTCCTCGACGCAGATGCGATTCAATGATTTTATGCGCGCTCACGCGGCCAACATCATTGTAAATATCACCGGCTATACGGCCTCATAAACAACCCCGTACTAGGTCGAACCCTGAGCTTCATCTCAATCTCGCAATTTAACCCTTTCTTTTTCCTTCACGATTAAAATGTTTTTTATCAAGAACAAATTTCTCAGATACTTTAATTAATAAATAATTAATAAAAGATCATATTTAAATAATAAATAATCTCTAGCAGGAGTCAATAAGAACCTTTTGCAACCGTACCCAAAGCAACGGACATGTTAGCATATGTAATAGTAAGGATGACTAACTGTCTCCTAATAACGGTCAAAAACAACCCCCATCAACAATAAATAAGAATTTCTAACATCGGTCAATATTAGATGCTAGCAAAGGTAAACCTTGGTGGATTCCATGTCATTTCATCACAAAAATGTTTGTGACCAACTGGGATTGGGCTATAACTTGGCATATTTTTTCCTTTGGTAGTAAAGAATAACCCCTGTAAATATTTTTTGGAAATTCCAAAAATTGGCGAAGATATGGGATTTTGAAATTTTTGGTAACTTTTTTTTCATAACACCTACATTGAAATTTCGACTTTCGATGCCTGTAAAGCGGGGCGAAAGTAGCAGTTTCAACCCTAGGGTTGAAAGTAAGAAACAGCTGACAGAAACTTCTTAGCCAAGGGAGTCACATCACGAATTGCAGTTTCTGACAGCTGTTTTTTACTTTTAATCCTAAGGTTGAAATTGTTACTTTCGCCTCGCTGTACTGGCATCGGGTCCAATTTTCAATTTAGGTGTTATGAAAAATTGTCTACGTGACTTGGGGAGAAACAACGATGTCAATTCGTGTGATATCTGCCCTCGCTTCGCTCGGGCAGCTAACCTCACACTCGTTAAAATCGTTGCCTTTCTCCCCTAGTTACGTAATATACTTTTTTTAAATCCACATATTTGGTTCTATTTGACCGATTTTAATTTTTGAAAGCGAAAATTATTTGTATTAAGAGGTCTGACCACCCTGCCCGCTCGAAAAATAGGCTTATTCTTAAAAAATCTGTAAGCTCGAAAATATGAAATTGAATTTAATAATTTTTAGGCACATGGTAGTTCAAGGTTTCATGAATGTCTCTTATAAATTTTATTTAAAAATCTCAAAAAGTGACGGCGCAGAGTGGTTCAGAATTGGATTTTTGCGGATAAATCACAATTTTTATACGATTTAGATCTGAATACCTGAATACCTGAAAATTGTACCTGAATAAATTCCACAGTGATCCCTCGAGGCCGATTTTTGATTTTTGGTTTTGAAAAATTCTATGTAAACAACAAAAGTAGAAAAAATGTTGTTTTCAGAAAAATCATTATTTTAGCCCGGGAAGAATAATTTGTGTAGACTAAATATCAAGTAAAATCAATGTATTTGCAATTAAAGTACGTAAATAATCGATTTGGTGGGTAACTGAATTGTTATAAACAAATTTTATGAACAATTACTCTAACGTGCCGTATTAGCACAGGAAAATTTTTTTCTTCACTATAATTGCTAAAATTTTTATGAAAGTGTCATCTAGTAACAAAACATTAACAAAAATTAGGAATTGTTATTGTAATAAACAAATTTTATAAACACATACTGGAATTTAAAACTTTCAAATGGAAGAAAAGTATTTTCTGACTTAAAATTACTGCGATTTGTTATGAAAGTGTCAGCCAGTAACAAAACATTGTCAAAAATTAATAATTGCTATTCTTATAAACAAATTTTATGAAAAAATACTCCAATCTGACATTTTCAAGCAGAAAAGAATTTTCTGGCTTAAAATTACTGCAGTTCGTTATGAAAGTGTTCTTTATTCTCTCTCTCTCTCTCTCTCTCTCTCTCTCTCTCTCTCTCTCTCTATATATATATATATATATAT
>JBAGKK010000268.1:3011342-3054469 GCA_037177015.1 Euceroptres primus
TATATATTAAAATTTCTATTCTTTTCCTTTCCAAAACCGCTTCAAAATCCACAATCGGTCGAAAAGTGACTAATTTGTGAGGGGCTATTCACTGGGCAATCGACTGCCGTGAATTCCTCTGATTTCCATCGATTGACAATGAGTGTAAGAGAAGCAGAAATAGAAAAAAAATTGAAAAACAAGAGAGACTGAGATTTCCGGAGTGAATATCCCCTCGCAAAATTGTTAATTTATTAGTGCGCAAAGTCTCCCGAAAATGATTTTTAACATTAAATTAAAAATTTAAGGGTGTAAAAAAATTTTTAAACATGGTTTTGTATTGTACGCGACCAGACCTACAACCTACACTAGGTCACTCAAAAAGTTCAAAATCACTGTAGCACTGTGTTATTGGTCTTTGTGACTGTTGAGCTAAATAAATATCAAATGAAACATTTTAAAGGGTACATTTCCAACTGTATAATTTTAAAAATCTTTTACAAATGTTTCCCACAAAATTGTTTCCGATTTAAAGTGCAGAGGTACGGTTTATTCTTTGGTAGGAATAATAACAGAGTTAAAAAATATTGAAAAGAAAGTGAACCAAATTTTTAATTTTTTATATCTTTGTAAATGTTGCAAATTTTTCAAAATCCTCTATCATTAATCTTTAACGTCCTAAAGACTGTGTAATAATAAAAAATAATCAAAATCATTTTCACTTGAAACGGAAGGCTCTTATATTTTTAAGTATAAAAGTCAATATGAGAAAAGAAAAAAGTTCTCATATTTTTAAAAGTTTTGTAGAATATCCTGAAATTTGTTCAGAGAATACAGTCTTGTATCAAGGTACTGATCAAGAGCCTATCGAATTAGATTTGCAGGAGGCATACATAATTTGGGCCAGTATCGAAAGCAAACGTGGGACTAGGCTGGCGGACGATTCCGAATCTTCAAGTTGCCTCTCATTCTGCCTACTCTTCTTTAATCTCGCTCCCTGGATCGCGGGATAGTAAATCGTGCCAAAGGGGTCGTTAAGCCGCTAATCGTAAAACTAACGTCCATTCGACTTTGGTATTCGGGCTCGAAGCACACCGTCACCGCACCGCCTAGAACTCCAACTATCTTACTTCCCATCGAGAATACCCGCGACGAATCCCATTTCCAATGAAAAAAATTGTTTACTGACCGCCCAAACCCGGAAACTCCGTTTTCACAGCGATAAATTCGTTCGTTCGTAACAGAACCTTTTGTAACGATCTCTCATCATTAACTTCTCAGGGGCTAAGAAGAGTTATTTCCAGTCCAGAAATGTTGTTTTTGAAATTTTCCATTTATTATAGAATCTTTGGTTTGCAAAAAATGAGAAAATTTAAATAAAAAGTCCATCTATTTATATTCTAATGATGTTAATACTAAACATCGAACAAATTATTTTGTCTAATCAGTAAAACATTTTTTTTTATCTGAGAGTAACAGATTGAGGTTCCACAGTGATGTAGATTAGAATTTATTGAAGCACTTAACTGGATTTCTGAAATACACGAGAATATTCAAACGGCAGCTAATTTGCAAATTTATGAATCTTTTAGAAACTTTCGCAATAGAATTTTATTTCTGCTTCAGCTGGTCGGCGATAATTCATTCGCATTGACGTAATTTTTTAAAAGGAGCGAAAAAAGAGCCTAAATCAAATAAAGTAGAACCGAAGAAGTCGAGCAGGAAACAAAGTATAATTATCTTGTGGCAGTAACATTTATCAAGATTAAGGCAACGTTTTTAAGGTCATATCTGTAAGGTCGCTTGTGGTTAGATTGCAAAATATATTTTGGAAGATTTCTCTCTGCATAAATTAGTTCGTGTTTGAATACAAAAACCAAATAAAAGAGCTCAATTTAAGAAATTCTAAATTAAGGTTATTTAAATTCAGAATGATATTCTGAAATTACTGGTATTTGAAATTAGATTATACTTTATAGTTTTATTGTGTATCTGGAATTAAAAAGAGAAGGCTATGTTAAAGGACCTCTTTTTTTCCTTAGTCTTTTGGACACCAATCGAATTGGTAACAAATGATTGTAGATTTAGTCGCAACAAGTTCTATAGAATATAGGACCGCACACAAAGAGCCCTATATATATCTGTGGCTGTACCCTGGGTAATGTTTCTTTTAAGTGCGAACACAAATTGTAACTGAGACGATGGGACCGTTCTCCGCCCGCGTAGCAGTCCTGAGAAATATCAGATTTCAAAAGTTATTCCTATATTCGGATTCCCAATTACACCACGTATTGTATCTTTAAACCAATCGCTCCTCATTCAAAACATTTTGATTAAAACGGGGAAAAAATCGTAATCGTATCTCAAGAATAACTTACTTATTATCTATAATTAAAATAGATTACCATTAGAGTTGTCTGCCAAAATTCTTATAAATTTCAAAGTGCTCTGTTGTCTATGTTTTTTCATTACTATTTATTGTTTCAATTAAAAAGTCTTGACCGAATCCATTTCAAATCACGCAGGTTCTACATTTGAAGTCACAGAATCTCTCGGGGACAAAGTGTGTTGTTTTTTAGAGGAAATTAGGACATACGTATTTTTGCGATTTGTGAAAAAAATTTTCTACGAAGTTATGGGTATTTGAATTCTTTGCTTTGTTTTTCAAAAAAACCCAAATTTTTTAAAAAATTTCTATAACTTTTGACTTAATTAAGATATTTAAGATTTTTTCCCAGATTCTGGTAGCATTTATCGTCTTCTTTTGAAATCAGCCAGAAAATTTAAAAAATATTCAAAATTAACAAAATGGCGGTGGTTTTTATGAAAATATTTATAGTCGATTTTCTCAAAAAACCAATACTTATATTTTTTGCCAATTTATACTATCATAGGGAAGACATCTTGCGGGTTAAATAACTTTCCTGACCAGGAGAATTTTTTTTCATAAAATTGAATTTTCGCATTTTTCTCGAAAACAACTGCAGATACGAAAAAGTGTTAAGAAAATAGTTTGCACAATTAAAAAAAGTTTTACAAAAAGTTCTTGTATTCATTTATATCTTGCACCATTTCCGAGAAAAATAAGTAAATTCAATTTTCATGCACAAAAAAATTTTCTTGACTCCTGGTTTATGGAAATACCCACCTTTTTATTTTGTTACATATTTTTTAAAAATGTACGTTTATATAAAGAAAACTTCCTGTGAGTTTTACGTGGACCAAGCAATTTTATGTCCAGAAAATTATTTTTCATAAAATCGAATTTTCAAATTATTTGCTGAAACAATTTAAGTTACAAAAATAATGTCAAGACAAGACATTGTTTACCTAAAAAGTTTTCGAGGAATGAAAACGCGAGACTGGAAGAAGATGCCGTCCATCCCGGAATACAGAAAAAGCTTTTGTACATTATTGAAAAATATCAGGGTGAATGTAAAATATATTTAAATATATTGCATATATAAAATTTTTTAGGCAAACAATTTTTAGTCTTGACATTATTTTTGTAACTTAAATTGTTTCAGCAAAAAATTTGAAAATTTGATTTCATGAAAAATAATTTTCTGGACATAAAAATTGTTTAGCCCACGTAAAACTCACAGGAAGTCTTCTTTATATAAACGTACATTCTTTAAAACTATTTAACAAAATATGGGTATGGGTATTTATGGGTATTTATTTATTTATTTATGGGTATTTCCATAAACCAGGAGTCAAGAAATTTTTTTTGTCCTTTTTAGTCTGGACATTATTTTTTTAACTTAAATCGTTTCAGCAAAAAATTTGAAAATTCGATTTTATGAAAAATAATTTTCTGTCCATAAAAATTGGTTAGCCCACGTAAAACTCACGGAAGTCTTATTTATATAAATGTACATTTTTTAAAACTATTTAAAAAATATGGGTATGGGTATTTATGGGTATTTATTTATGGGTATTTCCATAAAACAGAAATCTAGAAATTTTTTTGTGTTTGAAAATTGAATTTTTTTATTTTTCTCGGAAATGGTGCAAAATATCATAAATGAGTAAAAGAACTTTTTACAGAACAATTTTAATTGTGCCAACTGTTTTGTTAACATTTTTTTATATCTGTAATTGTTTTCGAGAAAAATTCGAAAATTAAATTTTATGAAAAAAAATTCTCCTAGCCACAAAATTTATTTAGCCTATATAAAACTCACAATATGTCTTGCCTATGATAGTAGAAATTCAACAAATAATTGTAAAAAAATATAAGTGTGGGTTTTTTAAGAAAATCGACTATAAATATTTTCAGAAAAACTGGCGCCATTTTGTTAATTTTGAACATTTTCTAAAGGTTTTTGCGGATTTCGAAAGACAACAATAAACGCTACCAGAATCTGGGAAGAAATCTTAAATATCTGAATTAGGTCAAAAATTATAGAAGTTTAAAGAAAAAATTTGGGTTTTTTTTAAAAACAAAGAAAAAAATTGAAATACCCATAACTTCATAAAAAATTTTTTTCACAAATCGTAAAAATACGTATTGCCTAATTTCCTCTAAAAAACAACACATTTTGTGCCCGAGAGATTCTTCGACTTCAAGTGTAGAACCTGCCTGGTTAGAAATGTTCTTGGAAATGCCATAGGAAATGCCATAGGTCTCTCGTTTTATTTCTTAAAAATAGATGCAAAATTTTCTATTAAGTTTTGAAAATAATGATATTCCTAAAAAAAACGCTTTAAAGTTGTATATTAATTTTTTAAAATATTTGTTTCTGCTGTGAAGATTTTTCTTCATTTAGGTAGTTGAAAGTTGTAACAGAAATTGCCTTGCAATAATATACAAATAATAACAGTCAAGAGTTTTACATATTTTCATATTTGGTACAGAATAGATTTGTGCAAAAATAAACAAAATTGGTTACAGTGCATTTTGACTTTAAAAAAAATTTAGAGACATTAAACCCCAGATGTTGGTACTTCTCAGGAAATTCATTTTTCGATGAGGAATGGTTCTTTGTCGTCCAAACAAAACAATTTTCTTTTCCATACGAAATGAGCAACCCTAATTACCATCGATACAAAATAAAATAACTGAATAGTTAAATAAGGTTAAATAAAGTTTAATAAAATAAAATAACTGAATCATTTGAATCAATAAAATTTAAGAAGATTTCAAGTTAATTAGGCTCATTAGCTTCCAAAATTAAGTAGAAATATAGTTTTCAAAAATGAGGTCATATTAGTGGAGGAAGTATCATATTTGTGGAAGAATTATCATATTAGTGAAGGAAGTATGTGGAGGTATTTATCATTTGAAATGTAAAATAATAATTTAAATAATAGCTAACGTCAAGATGAAAGTTAAGCAAAACAAGAAGATTGTTTAGTACGTTGCAGTTTGTACGTGCCCAGTTTGGCTTATCTGTTACGTGTCTGCAGTAAGTCAAAAACTAGGGAGATAAATCGTAACAGAAGAAAGGAAATAAATGTCATATAGGAGAAGAAAAACAATTTCTCCCACAGGTAGCTTGGTGGTCTTGATACCTAAGCACACCCATAATCAGAACGCAGAACGAAATTACGATCCAATAATTATTAAATTATTATTAATCTTCTTAAGAAAAAAGATTCCGCAACACCTGACCTTACCCTTCCTTGTGAGAGAATATGAGCCGAGAATTTCTCGCTAGTGAAAGTAGCGACTCCTTTCTTTCTCCAATCTCTGGAATGTCATATCGATTCCTAATCCATTTTCCCTACCACATTTTGCATATCTAAACTTTAATAGTTTTCTCTTTTGATTCTTTTTTCTTTCTAGGTTGAGTCATTCTTTTACGAGGGAAATATGTTTTAGAATAGAAACATTTTGAGTTATCTTAAGTGAAAGTGTATTATTTGAAGAGTAGATATTGTATTCTTTAATAATGAATCAGTTGCAGTCTTTAATAATGAAACTTTCACTTTGACACGTGCTATAGGTCACACGAACGAAGGAATTAAGACTATAATACGTGGGATATGTAATTGTGTGTAATGACATATCACATGTGGGATCCCACTGTAGGCGATAAGGCTTGAAAGATATCATTGGACAGCAGTATCAAGACATGTTAGACACGGCTGTCATCTATAAAGCCGACATTAACAAAACATGACTATCTTGCCAATGTTTACCACTTTGTGTTCCACATGGGTCGAAGGTCGGCTGCTTAGAATATTAATAAATTTTTTTCAAAGTTAATCAGGAAGTTGCTATGAGAATTGTACCTCGGGCAATTTGCTTCATTATCGCTCGTCAGTTACTGCAGTAAAGTTGTATAGCTACATTAAAGTTACGTGAATTAAAAACACTGAAATAATTAACCAGCAAAAATTACCATAAGTATTTGATCAAAGAATATCAAAATTTTATCCTTTTATGTATTTTCTTTCGTTTTTCTTTTTCCTTTTCGAGTTGTAAAGCGAATCGAAAAAATTCGGATTGTTCAGCGGTGAAGGTCCTTGATTCTGCTTGAGGATTTGAATTTGATTCTTACCTGTTACTGGCAGTTACAGATATTCGATTATTATGCATGTGAATTGCGCGAGATTATAGTTACAAGTATATGTGAATACCAATTCACGCACAGGTAAAGTAGAAAAAGAGAAGACAACCGGTTGTGCTATGCGCGGGATCATAGAGCCCCACTTGAAAGCGACCTCTTCGTGGCTCGAAGATGACATCAGGGTTCTCAACTAGATCTTTTTCTTCACGGGTCACCAATCTTTATTATCGCCTCGGGATGAGGAATTCATTAAAACAATAAAATATCTTTCTCTCCCATATAAATTACCTCGCACGTATTTTCAAATTGCGCGAATCTTTTATAGAGTCTGCAATAATTCTTCCTGTTTATCTTATATTTTTTTTCTGACTGTCCATTCCATTGTAATTTTATCTTCAACTCTGAAATTATCCACGAGATTTAAATTCCTCAAATTTATGACGCTTCTAGTATTTATAATATAATTAAATTGAATAATTTATTGATAATTATTAATAGGAATTACGGAGTTGCTTAAGTGTTTAAGGTGGCCACGCGACCATTTATATTCTGAAATTCTATTCGTAAATTAATAATTATTTATATAAATTGTCAAGATTGGTTTTTCCCATTATTTCTGATCTAAAACAGAATACAATTTAAGGGATCAAGAATCATTTTTGTAGTTGAGATAAATATCCTACACGCTAAGAAGCTTACCGAATGGACATTCAATAGACGCAGAAATATAAATTTAAAAATTGTTTTAAAAATATGCAGAGTGGAGATAAAAAATTTTAGAAACAATATAAATGTGAAAAACTGTCGGGTATTTAAATTTCACAACTTTTTGGGACGACCCTTAACAATATATTTTTTATTAAAATATATTTATCACTTTCTAAAAGATTGGTTGGAAATGAAATATAAATAATATGAAATTCTAAATTCTAAATTAATTAAACTCTGCTGGTTGGCACCCTCGGTAATTTACTCGACCCTATGATCATATATTTCCTGGAATCTCGAATAGAAGAAAAAGCCTATAAAGTTCGAGAAACAAATGAGCTGGAATCTCGACGAAATGAAAAGCCGACGCGGCTGGGCGCGTCCCGGAAAGAGAGTCTGAGATCGTGGTCCCCTCTGACCCGACTCGATGGCAAACGACTGGACGTAAGAAGCTCGGCCTGATTTATGGATGTTCGAAGCGAAGGCTGCGTTCACGTGCAACGTTCGCATAAGGAAAAATCTCTTTCCGCTCGTGGCATTGCGGCCTCGGAACGTGGGGAAAGCTCACCAAGTGCAGAAGATATGTGTTAGACCGACGTCATCGTCGACGATGTACAAGCTTCCCAGCTTCCGAGAGGTATGGACCGACCGTAGTCGATCTCTGAAGTCGATCGATCCAAGTCGCGAATTGACTGAATTGACTCGAGTTGTTGAATACATTCTACGGTCAAACGATTTCACCGGCAATAGAACGTATATAATTTATTGAGTTCGTCCTTTCCTACTAGTTCACTTTTCTTCGAATTGTAAAATCTCTTCGGCAATAATCAATACATACAGCAGTTTGATTTCATTGGACATGAATAAACTATGAACTGTTTTTACTTCGTATTTTGGAACTTAAAATTCACGGGCCAAATTGAACCAAGGTTTAAATTTTTTTTTGGAAGATTATTCTAAAAGTAATAATCCAACCGGGTTTTCTTCAAATCAATTCAAAGGATTCAGTTGAAGGGTGGCAGGGCATAAAGAACTAAGCCATATTTTGTTGATTTTTCAGGATAGACAAAAAAACGTTCTGTAAAATCTAATTTTGAATTAGAAAAAAAAGCAAACATTCTTTCTCAAGTTACATCAATACTGAATTGAAGCGTGAAAAGTTATATACTATAAAAAAATATACTCTCCCTCCATTTTGAGAGAGAGTATATTTTTTTGCTCGGGGCGCACATTTTCTCAAATTTGACCAGTGATTAAAAATACAATTTTCAATGTCAGAAAAAAACACAAATTTTATTTCTAGTTATTGAGTTGCTGAATCGACGCAAAAAAAGTTTGTTTTGGAAAATGTCATTAAGTTCCGAGAAAATGGATGGGGAATTTTTCTTTTCGTTTCTGATGCGCGTTTTTTCAACTTGGGACGCTGATTAAAAATCCAATTTTCAATTTAAAAAAAACTGGCTTCCAAGATACTATAGTATTGAATTGAGGCATGAAAAGTTTGATTGAAAAAAGTCATTGAGTTCTGAGAAAATGGAGGGGAAATTTTTTTTCGGTCAAGACGCATATTTTTTTAATTTTAGGCCACGATATAAAATTCGGCCACGTAAAATTCCGAAAATGTAACAGAATATTCAGTTACTTGTAACTGAATTTTCCTAAATTTATGTTAAATTTATCATCTTATTTTCAATTCAAAGACGCAGAAGCAAAGTAGATTTGGAGTTATGGAGTTGCAAAAGGTTAAAAAATGTTGCGAAGACTTGAAAAAACTTGAGAAAAATTGTTTTAAAAAATTGAATAAATGCAAAAAAATTGAAAAATTGCAAAGAAGTTTGAAAAATGAAATTATAAAAAATTCCTTTTGTCACAATATATATTAAAATTTATCTAATTTTTTGAGCCAATAACCTCATTTTAGAAAAAATGTGGATTAATCCCTTATGGCGTAACTGTTTTTATTTCGTAATTGTTTCGTAAATATTTCGTAATATTTCGTAAATGTTTCTATTTCGTATTTTAGAATTTAAAATTCAGGGGCTAAATTGTACCAAGGTACCAATTTTTTATGAAGATTATTCTAAAAGTAATAATCCAAATGGGTTTTCTTCAGATAAAATTAATTCAAAGGATTCAGTTGATTTTATTAGGCTCCCGGAATTTTTAGGTTACAATGTTTACAGAAACTTTTTCGAAATTTGAGATGCTTTCCAGAAATCGTATCTGAAAATTACCAAAATGTAACTGAATTTTCATAAATTAATCTTAAATTTGAGTTACAGTAACTGAATTTTCCTAAATTTATCATAAATTTACCGAATTGCAACTGAAATTCATCAAACTGTAACTAAGTTTTCAGTAACGTGTAGCTGCATAAAGCTTTAGTTACCTGAATGAAAAATTTTTTCTATTACAGTTTCGAAATTTTGAGTTACGAGTTTCTGAACTTTCAGTTATAAGTTTCAGAATTTTCAGTTACAAGTATAAAATTCCGAAACTGTAACGGAATATTCAGTTACTTGGAACTGAATTTTCCTAAATTTATGTTAAATTTACCAAATTGTAACTGAAATTTACCAAACTGTAACTAAAATTTCAGAAACGGTAACTGAATAAAGCTTTAATCTCATGTCTTTGAAAATTACCATGGAAATTTCTAACAGTGTGGTTAGTTTAATTCTAATCCTACTTTTTTACTGATTCTTTTCATGGGCTTATATTTCAAATTTGTCATAAATATAATTTTTAACATTGTTTATATCAAACAAAAATAAAGACAAGCCACATTTTTCTGTATAAAAAAATCATTCTGGTTATTTTTGATGAATAATCTTGCTGAAAATAATTAATCACGTGACCAATTTGGTACATGACCTTAAGATTATTTTGTATCTAATGAAGTATCAGTTTCAGTTCAGAAATTATTGATTCATTTATAGAGGTAGAATTATTTTTTCTGTATAATTATATATTATTTTCTGTATAATTATAATTATTATTTTCTGTATAGAATTATTTTATTAAGCAATGGAAGAATACTTCCAGTAGAAATTAGATTTATGGCAAATTTAAATTATAGACCCAAGAAAGGAATAAGAAACTAGGATTAGTATTAAATTATGATTCAGGGAATCTAAGGAAATCCTTTGAATTGATTTTTCTATAATTTTCTTAGTTTTGACCATTTTTTTCGGTGTAAAATCAACAGTATTAAGTTTTACGTTTTGTACGAACGTTATTTTCGATTTTTAGTTTCGTTCAACTGTTTATATATTTTCTTAAATCTTTTGTATTTCATGTTCATCAATATTATTTAGAATCATTTATTATTTTAATTTTAAATAAGTTTATTTTTGTACAATAGGTTTGTATTTGTACAAATGTACGTTTGTAGGAACATGATTTTCGATTTTTAGTTACGTTAAACTGTTTATATATTTTCTTAAATCTTTTGTATTTCATGTTCATCAATATTATTTAAAATCATTTATTATTTTAATTTTAAATAAGTTATTTTAAATATTCACAAAAGATTTTTATAATAATGAAATTTTTCTTTTCATTAGCAAATGCTTTGATTTGTTTTATTCTATATTCATTTTTGTATTGCAAACTTGAATTGATTCTATCCTGTCCTTTCAATTGGTATTATTTTTTAATTTTATTGAAAAACCGAATCTGTCAATCCGAAAATCCCGGATTTTTAAATTTAATAATCAAAAATATTGAATACATATTGTTTAACCCGTCAGGCATTGACATTTCTTCTGAAAAATCACAAGCCGTCTGACTATAACGGTCCATTTCTACTTAGAAAACCACCCTAGTAGAGAAAAAGAACACTTGGTCAGACGAAGAATGCATTTCAAATAGGGACAGTAGTTTAGTCAGGTCTTGTGTTTTTAATCAAAGCTTTTTCTTAAACTAGTCTGCTGACTTCTTTGAAAATTCCACACTCTATTTTCCAGTGAAATAATGATTATAAAATTATGTATTTAAAATGGTCTGAACTAGTCTGCTATTAGATAACATTTTTTTATTTGGCTAGTACAATAACGTGAATTGAAATTGAAACAATCGATTATCTTTTGCTAGAATAGACTACCATCTTTAAAGTTATTTTGATTATATTTTCGAATTTCTTTGTTGAACAGAAAATAAATATATTCGTAAACAAGTTTGTACATAACTTTTATATCTTCTTCCAATAATAAGTATTCTATTCTAAGTATATCAAATAACTGAACTGTATGCTATTTTCAAATATTTATCTTATAAAACTTGACAATGTTCATGCATGATATATTTTATTTAATGAAGAGTATTACTCTTCATTAAATAAAATATACCATGCTACTTATTTATGTTTTTAAGTTAACTTGGATCTAATCGACAAAAATTTAAAAGCAATATTTGCGGAATGCGTTCCAATATTGATATTGAAATTTAATTCCTGATTAGAAACAAGGCAGATAGGTTTCTCAATAAATTGTAAGTGGTAGTGTATATTTGTTTATACCAGGTATGTTAATTTATATTCTAAAGAACAGAGGATGTATTGAAAGGAGAGCACATCAACCCTAAAATCTCGAGTTAGACTCTTTTCTCTTTCACACATAGAAACACAAGTATGCATGCGCCTTTCTTCTGTCCCGTCTATCTATGTTGCTCGCCGGTCATTTATTCGCGGCAGGCCGCGGAGCACTTACATTAATGTATGAGGGCAATCGTAAAACTTGATGTGTACATACGTCTCGATCGGAGCAGCTGGAACATTTTCTCGGTCGATAAAAAATCGCGACATGTCTCTGCCGCGAGTATGCACCTACCTACCTACTTGCCTATCTATCTGTCTGTCTATGTATCCAGTATTCTGATCCGCGGGCGGTTACCATCACTGATGGCACTTGGTCTTCACCATTCCAACCGGAACCGGAAGAGATCACAGAATCTCACGCCGATCACTACTGGTTGGTGTCTGCTGGGTGACAAATGATCCTTCAGCACTACTGCACTCGAACAAACTGAACCACCATCAACAACAAAACTCCATAATGTCGCATAAGATATTGTTATATAAATAAGTGCCATCAGAAGCAACACAGGATTATCGACAGAGGGAATAAATTTCCTTTCAGTTGCTCAGAATTCATTGGAAGTTGCTCTAACAACGGTATATGACTCAAGTGACTTGCAGAAAGACAATATCTGTCGATGTATTCCAGATATCTCAGGGGCAAAGAGTCACAACTTCTTATGCAATGTATGTCCAATAATAATTTCCATAATAGAACAATCGTGCCAGTCAAGTTGCAGCAATCATCGGAATTTCCAATGTGTTTCTAAATCATTATTTCTAATCACCTATTATTAACCGAATGTTTCATGATCGAAAATTGACATTACTTTCACTTTTTGCCCTTGTACTTTGCTCCTGAACCTTGACCTGTCTAAGAAAACAGGATCGCTCTTCTTCTAGGGTTTTTTGAAACTTTCTCTCTAAATCTGAATCAGTCAAAATTTTCACTGATTTCATTCAGTGACCAATTTCTAGCTAATTCGTCAGTGAATTTTGACCGAATTTCACTGATGAATTAGCTAGAAATGGGTCACTGAATGAAATCAATGAAAATTTTGACTGATTCAGATTTAGAGAGTTGAATAACGATGTGTCTGAAGAAAATGGAAAACTGGAACTTTCATTAAATAAAGATGAAACTGAAAAAATAAAACTAATGTAAACTACAATTCCTAGCTACTTTCCTCGGGATCTAGGTTTATCTATGCTAGTAATCAGATAACTTTATCAGTGATCAATGAAGAACTCGATTTTACAATCGCGAAGAAAATGGAGTTTCCTGGTTCGTATCATGTAAATATATCGGAATACTTTTTTTCTAGCACCTGGCTAGTGGTATCTGCTGTTACGCGACGATGGGTTAATTGCGTCATAGTTCCCATTGCAAAGTAAGATGACTCTACATGTATTCTATAGAATGTATTCTGTATCATGTATTCTATAGAATTGCATGTATATGTAATTGCATGTATATCGAAGCGATACATATATACTGAAAGATACAGTATGCGGATGAGACCTCACGAAGAGGTCGACGAAGAGGGCAGTCGGTAAATTGGTCGCCGTTGATCTACGGCAACAGACGCGATAGTTATAGAAAGGTTACCACGCGTTTCCACTACCTAAAAATCAATCCGGACAACCAGCCACGAGCTCTCGTGCTTCCTTCTGATCTCTTTTCAAATAAACAGTATAAAATTTGGTTCAAAACGATTCAGTAGAGAATTCAAGAAACAATATATTCTATCAGAGACATTATTTATTTTTAATGTATTTTTTTCTTCATGATTAATATTGTTTAATTGGAAAGCTCGTCTTCCCTCTAATTCTAACAGATTACGATCAATAGTACCTTTACAAAATGAATGACTAGCCAGGCACGATACTAAATATTTTCTTCACGTACAGCATGTCTTACACTGTACGACGTAAACTGCACTTTCGCATGCATTACATCCTGAATTTATAACATTCAACAATCCCCTTATTTTACTAAAAATAAGAGAAGCGAAGGAGAGTCGAATCCCTTTTTAAGAAAATCCTGTGCACGTCAGTGTCTTCACCAATTTATTTTCCTTGCAAAGGGAAATGTCGCCAAGGTTTCAGAACTTGGCTCGTGAGATACCGATGTTAAGAATTTCCTTCTTCGCGGTCAGATCTTGTGTGTTGTCGAGAGATACGGAAACTGAACGAGGAGAGAAGATATCGGGAAGAAAAGGAGAAGAAAAAAAATATAAAAAAAATAGAAAGAACGAGGTTAAAATTCAAAGAAAGAACATGTGAGAGAAGTCGAGCACAATTGTTTTCATGAAAGTGGAAAGCCGATTTGAAATTAATTGCTTCGATATAAACCCGTATAAACTTCTAGGAAATTTCGCCACTACCATGCGGGACTCTGCAGTTGTTTGTTTATAGAAGCTGCCATTGTACGTGAATTACAAACCACAAAGAGAAGATTTAAGGCGACTGTAAAACTGCTTCGAGCCAAAGGTAATAATGGTAGAGAAGAGAATTTCCAGTTCACCTTCCGTTAAATATTGTATGGATGCTATTTAAAAAGCACATTTAAGATTAACCTACCGTATAAATAAATGAAAGATGCTTTTCGTAACAAGCCATTATTATAATATTATTATTGTTATTATTATTATTATTATTATTAATATTGACGTGCTCCATCCTTTTACGGATCATTAATTGCACATGCCTCGCAATCGCCAGAACAATCGAGCATTTTTCATCTGAGTAAACATTCCGTGAATTCCATGCGTCTATAAAAAATAAAGTAATGATATAAACATAAAGAAGTTTCGATTAAAAGCTCAGATTTGCAAATTTGTAAATAATTATGCAAATAATAATGATTTTTGTTATTTTCTTTTGATTATGTGTTTCTAATCTTTAGACAATAATCAGTGCTTGTTGAAGATAAAATTATTTTTCAAACGAATGGTTTTCTGAAAAGATTAATACGATATCAAGAAAACTGGATTTAGCCGAAACCAATTTATCTTTTCTAAGTTGGTGCAATATATCACTGAGGCGGCTAACATCCTGACGTTATTGTAAGAAAAAAAAGAGATGGTGTAGTTTCGTCCTTAAGGCTCGAATACCCACGTATGCTCATTCGCTGGATTGGCGCACGTGGGTGGGTCACATGGATTCAAGTGTAATTCAACGACCAGGTGCCATCAGCACTTCCGGCGAATTATATGCTCTGCACTCTCACATAACGCATTTTTAAAGCCATCTTTGGGCTTTTTTAAATTAGGCATTTGTTTCCATGTCAAACTTCATAGATTCTAGTAGAAAAATGTCTACACGGAAAGAATAAGTCAACGACATTTTACTAGGACTAGTCAACGACTTTAGGATAGAGCAGAATTTTTTTAAAATGTGGTATAACTTATTCAAGAGGAACAAGCAGAATTTTTTTAAAATGTGGTATAACTTATTCAAGAGTAACAAGTGTTGTCGAAATAATGAAGAAAAACATATTGAAAAATAGTATAGGAACAACAGTTCACAAACTTTTATTAAACAGTTTTCGACGAAGTTTTAGAAAACCGTCTGATTTTTGTAATAAAATCATCTAGATTTGAAACATTTCGAACAGATAATTTCCTAAACGCAGGCGCGAAAAACTGGGGTACGAGTTGCCTAAGAATTCGTTGACTGTCTTCCAGACTCTAGAATCACGAGATTCGCAGTTGTCGCTGCTCATTTCATGGTTGTGTTAGTGAGGTAGTGACGTTAGTGTGAAAAGGCATTGAAGGAAGCAAAAACAAAAGTCCAGAAGTAAATTTAAAAAAGCCAACAAATTTTTAATTCTTTACGTTACGTACTATCTGCACTATTGAGTATTCAGTAAAGTAAAAGTTGAAAATGCCGAGTGAAAATTAAAAAAGGTTCAAATTTAAATAATTTAAATCAAAAATAAAAAATTTTTGAAATCAAACAAGTATTGCTGTTTATATATCTAGGGGAGAGTGACTCGATCTGGATAAAAGGTTTTGACTTTATATTAATTAAACATTTTATAGAAAAAAGAAAAGTATTACGTACCAAATTGAAGATAAAACATTCCTCTAAACAATGCCAGTAACGTAAAAAAGACTATATCAGATATTTATCCGTGATAAATCTTTTTCTGCACCATTGCATTTTTATTCAGATGAGGATTTGGAACCACGATCCGGATAATCGTGTTTTACAGCACTCACAGTGTTAATTGATCGACATTTCACTTGAAGACATGAGAATGACAAGTCGTTAAAGACCATTCAAAATTGGCCCCTAAGTAATAGATAAAATAACTTATGCAGGGGCAAACTTTGAATGGTCACTTGATTTCATCAAATAGCATTTCAGCACTGCTACTTTTAAATGTTTTTATTTTGATAAAAGTAATATTTTTAAATATATTGAAAAAAGTACACCAGCTATTATCTCTATCGTATTTAGTATTAAATGATGCCAGCCACTTCTACCAACTTCAAATTCTGAAAAAATGTATTGAAGTAGCTAGTTCTTTTATGTTAGCAAAATGCGCGGGTCATGTGAATGTTTTTTTCACGAATTATCCAGATCGGGGAAATTGACACTCCAATAAAAACATTGTAATTACGTTGTTTGTGATAATAATTATTTATTAATATTTATTAATATTATAATATTATAATTATATATATAATAATATAATATTATAATTTATTAATAATAATTTTTGTGGAAAATTTTAAAGCCAAATGTTCCGGGAATACAAAGAACAAAAGAAACAGTTGTAAAAAAATTCTACCACATTAAAATTGACGAACTTATCAGAGGTAAAAAGTTACATCTTCATGTCGAAAACACATTTTTTAAATCTTTTAGTTTAAAAACGGCAAATAAGGGGTGAACCGAATTATGTCACAATTTCTTTTTAACAATTGTACTTATAAAAAATTACTCCAGTTCGTTTGATTCAAATATTTAATAATTTATACGTATTATTCAGGTCGAGAACCTATCCAGTTCGGATTCGGCTATTTTTATATCTACACTAGGAGTTAAATGACTTTTCACTTTCAGTTAGGTTTATTGAAATTCTTTAATTTGAATTAATAAATTTTATCGTTCTAGCAATTTTTAAAATAATTTGTTTAAAAATTTTAAGGGAATTCAAACCGTTACGAATAAATAAATGAAATGTAAGTAAAATATAATTAATTAAATATCAATAAAATATTGATGACATGTCTGTATATATTAAAAACAATTTAAAATTTACAATAGACTGAATCCATTTCAAGTCAGGCAGGTTCTACACTTGAAGTGTCATAAGATTCGCAAGTCGCAGAATCTCTCGGGGACAAAATATGTGGTTTTTTAGAAGGAATTAGGCCATACGTATTTTTGCGATTTGTAAAAAAAAATTTCTACATAGTTATGGGTATTTGAATTTTTTGCTTTGCTTTTCAAAAAAACCCAAATTTTTTCTTTAAACTTCTATAACTTTTGACCTAATTAAGATATTTAAGATTTCTTCCCAGATTATGGTAGCGTTTATCGTCTTATTTCGAAATCCGCCAGAAAATTTAAAAAATGTTCAAAATTAACAAAATGGCGGCAGTTTTTCTGAAAATATTTATAGTCGATTTTCTCAGAAAACCTACACTTATATTTTTTGCCAATTTTTCATTGAATTTGTACTATCATAGGGAAGACATCTTGTGAGTTTTATGCGGGCAAAATAACTTTTATGGCCAGGAGAATTTTTTTTTCATAAAATCGAATTTTTGCATTTTTATCGAAAACAACTACAGATACGAAAAAATGTTAAGAAAATAGTAAGAAGTTTTCATATCACCTTTATCAATCTCGATCCTCCATATCTGACATTTTTGTATTCCAGGATGGACGGCACCTTTTTTCACTCGCGCGTTTTCATTCGTCGAAAACTTTTTAGGCAAACAATGTATTGTCTTGACATTAGTTTTGTAACTTAAATTGTTTCAGCAAAAAATTTCAAAATTCGATTTCATGAAAAATAATTTGCTGGCCATAAAATTGTTTAGCCCACATAAAACTCACAGAAAGTCTTCTTTATACAAACGCACATTTAAAAAAAATATTTAACAAAATAACAAGGTAGGTATTTCCATAAACCAGGAGTCAAGAAAATTTTTTTGTGCATGAAAATTGAATTTTTTTATTTTTCTCGAAAATGGTGGAAGATATCATAAATGAATACAGGGACTTTTTGTAGAAATTTTTTAATTGTGCAAACTATTTTCTTAACATTTTTTCGTATCGGTAGTTGTTTTCGAGAAAAATGCGAAAATTTGATTTTATGAAAAAAAATTCTCCTGGCCACAAAAGTTATTTAGCCCGCATAAAACTCACAAGATGTCTTCCCTATGACAGTGAAAATTCAACAAAAAATTAGCAAAAAATATAAGTGTGGGTTTTTTGAGAAAATCGGCCATAAATATTTTCAGAAAAACCACCGCCATTTTGTTAATTTTGAATATTTTTTTAATTTTCTGGAGGGTTTCGAAAGAAAACGATAAACGCTACCAGAATCTGGGAAGAAATCTTAAATATCTTAATTAAATTAAAAGTTATAGAAATTTCAAAACAAATTTGGGTTTTTTTGAAAAAACAAAGCAAAAAATTCAAACACCCATAACTTCGTAAACATTTTTTTCACAAATCGCAAAAATACGTATAGCTTAATTTTCTCTAAGAAACAACATATTTTGTTCCCGAGAGATTCTGCGACTTCAAGTGTAAAACCTGCCTGATTTGAAATGGATTCGGTCAATACTTAAAAGCATTGAAAATAGAATACTTCCAAAATTGGAATATTTGCATTTTCATACTCGGAGTTAAATGACTTTATTCTTTCAGTTAGATTTATTAGAATTTTCTATTTTGAATTAATAAATTTTTTCGTTCTAACAATTTTTTAAAATAATTTTCGTAAAAATCCTAAGGGAATTAATACTGTTACGAATAAATATATTAAATGTAAGTAAAATATAATTAATTAAATATCAATAAAATATTTATGACATGTATTAGTGACAATAAATATGATGACATATATTAAAAACAATTTCGAATTTACAATAATAAAAACATTGAAAATAGAATACTACCAAAATTGGACGAAAATACTAAAAAAAACAGCCAACAATTAAAATTAAATTTCATGACATTTATTATATTATTATATACACTGAAAGCGCGGTTGAATATCGCCCGGAATAAGCCTTCCAGGAAGTAGTTTATACATACTAAACATTCAAATTTGGGCAATGGGTGCAAGGGGACGAGGAAACCTGAACTCGGAGCTGGTTCGTTTTGAGTGTTTTGGCTATGCGTTATGTGTAATAATTCATAAATAATAACTAAATCACACTTAAAAGTGAAGTAAACGTTAAATTAAACTTATATTTAAAAAATATTCTTCACTCGTGACAAAAATCAAACAAAAATAGTTCATACGATCCTGACTTGTTTACGTTTAGAGACACTCGCTTTAAGCCCAAGGCCATTGAGGCAACCCCCGAAGCCGACCTTAAATCGGGCTTTCAGTGTATTATATTATATTGCATATTTTTTATAATTATATTTTATTTCATATAAAATAAATTCAAAAATTGAAAACCTAAAATTTGATAATCTACTTAACATTACAAATTTGTAAAACAAAAACATGGAAAATCGGCAAGGCTTTTCCATTCAATACCGATCTGCGATAGCCTAGAGGCCCTAGAGGCTTAGGTATTAGGGATGAGATGCGTTAAAAATTAGGTTAATGTAATTTTAGACTTAGGTCCGAATCCGTAACAGTTTAGGATTTTTAATAGCTTTATAAGCCTTGGATTATTTATTATATGTTTAGTGATCGTGTGTGTACAATATTGTATATAAATTAATATAAATCAGGGGCAACATATAAATTAAGTATAGTAATAATATTAAAGAAATTTAAAATCTTTTTTTATCTTCTAAACTTTCCTATGCAGTCTACGAAAGTTTCGTTGCAGTCAATGAGAGATTCGTTGACTGACTGCGAAACTTTCATTCGTGAGTGTTGTACAGGCTCTATTCCTCTGCCTTCAGATCGTCCTTGAAAATCTTTTAGAAATATTATAATTGCACTTCATTTTTTAATAAATAATTCACGATGTTATAGATTTTCTCGTTTCCAATTTTTCAATAACTTTCGGATCTATCCTAAAGTGGTAGACGCTGTCTGTTAAAATTTCACTGACTTATTTTTTCCGTGTAATTTAAAACAGCCGAAAAATGGCTTTAAAAATGCGTTATGATTAACTCTACAAACAAACATTGAAAAATTGATGTTTGGAAATTATCTACAGATTTTGTAACTGTCAAAAATGTTATCTATAAATACTGCTCTAAATAAGTTACCACTTATTGAAGTGGTAACTTCAATAATTCAATCTTCAAAAATTGAAGATTGAGATTATTCAATTTTTTAATTCTTTAAATCTTGCGAATTATTAAATTTTCCTATCACTCGTAATTAATCATTGGAATTTACAGAAAGTATTCTTGTTGTAATTGGATCTTTACAGGATTGAATATTTTATTTTATCTCCATGTCAAATTTCATAGGTTCTAGTAGAAAAAGTAAAATATTCAATCCTGTAAAGATTCGATTACAACAGGAATACTTTCCGTAAATTGCAATAATTAATTACAAATGATAGGAAAATTTGATAAATCGCAAGATTTGAAGAATTGCAAAACTGAAGAATCTCAAAAGTGGTAACTTATTTAGAACAGTATTTATTATTTATTATTATTTATTTCTTATTATTTCTTATTATATATTATTATATTTTATTATATATTATTATTATATAGAACAGTATTTATTAGATAACATTTTTGACAGTTTCAAAATCAGTAGATAATTTTCAAACATCAATTTTTCAACGTTTATTTGCAGAGTTAATCAAAATAAATGAAATGTGTAAGTTAGCAGGACCTACGCCTATTCCGGATGCGATCTGATCGAGATGCCATTAATAACGACGCACTTACCAGATCCCATGGCAGGTGGTAGACCGCATGAAAGTCACGACCTGACATTTACCTGCGCCCGCGCGCTTGCGCATCGAGAACCGATCGCGATGCGATTTTTTCTCATTGTTTAAAAAAAGATAAAAGACATAAATGAACAGAGAGAGAAAGAGAAGATTTATCGAGTTGAAGTGAGAAGGGAAAGCAATTTGAAGTGTAACAATGTAAGATATAACGACATGCTTGATATCAGCAACTCTTACAGATTTCAAAGGGTTCACTTGAACCGAAAGGTATTCCATTCTCCTTTGAATGTTCTCTCTACGCTCGTCGCAATTCGATTATCTCTTCTCTTCTAAGCAAAGAAGATATTAGTCACAGTGCTCTACTTTGCGTTCCTTCATTTATTGTTATTTCTCCTTTATTTTTAATTGATCTTTGTATTCTCTATCCTCTCAATAATGTTGTAATATTTTCTATTCAATGAAAAATTTTTTTTCTATGTGGACAATGGGGTGTTCCAAAAATGCAGTATGAAAATTTTTTGTGAGCCCCCCATTTTATTAGGATCCCTGAAAAAATACATTTTTTTTGACATTTTAAGACGCGCTCCCGGGCCTTTGAAATTAACATGGGATTTTAAATGAAAAAAACTCTCTTTTCAGAATAATAAACAAAAATACTTGTTAATAACTTTTTATAAATTAACTTTCAATCATTTGTTAAGAACTGTTTAATGAATAATTTCCACTCAATAACGATTCATTTGCCCCCCCCCCTCCACCAACTTCTTTATATTGCGCCCGGAAAATGCCCCAAAAAATTCAAAATAGCAGTTTTATGGAAAATTGGTACCAAGCACAGAATTTTTGTACTATTTTTGTTCAATAAGTGACCAGTTTTTAAGTATTTGTTTACTAATTTTTAATTGTTTGAACAATGATTATTTCATAAAAATATGTTTTCTTCTCTTTAAATCATGAAAAGTCAGCACTTTCTGGAATGAATCAATGATAAGAATAAAATTGTTTATTTACAACATTTTCATTCGACGAGTGACAAGTTTCAAAGTATTTTTAAACTAATTTTACATTGTTTAAAGGGGTATTCTGGTGTGCTAGGTACTTTTTTGTATCATTTTTTCGGTTTTTTTTAAGAAAGTAGAAAAGCAATATTATCATCAAAACTTCCTCTCTATATTAGCATACATTTAAATAAACAAAATAATTTTTTTATAAAAATAAAGAAAATGGCGGCGCTAGAGTCCATTGAAGTTGAGGCCTAAAAAAAAGTCGGTGAGCACGATATCTCAAAAACTAATTAATCAATTGGGTCTCCGCTTTGCACACGTGTTTAGAAAACGTGTGCCTATCGTTTGTAGTAGAATATTAAATATTTATTTTTAAAAAAGTTATGGCCCGTTAAATAAAAAAAAAACTTGAAATTTTTTTTTCAAAATCCGCCATTTTGAAAATTTTTAATTTTTTTTCATTCTACTACTACCTACGATAGCCGCAAGTGTACATTTTAAGAATTTCTTTGACTTTTTGCGTTCAGATTACCTGGAGAGCCGAAATCATGCTTACCGTCCGGGCTCTTTTTTTTTGAGGCCTCATTTTTGAGCGAGTGCAGCGTCCACCATTTTGAATATTTTTATTTTAAAAAATGCATATCATAAATCAAATGTGTGCCAATACAGTTTAAAAGGTTTCAAAATCATATTGCTTTTCAATTAAAAGAAAAAAAATTCTGAAAAAATGGTGGGAAAAGGTGTCTATTACACTAGAATACCCCCTTAAACAATGAGTGATTCTCAAAAATATTGTTTTTTCCCTTTCAATTATGAAAAGTTAGCATTGTTTGGGATGAATGCCAAAATGAATGAATGCTAAGAATAAAATTGTTTGTTTAAGATATTTTTCAATTGTTTAAATAAGTGATAATTATTAATAATAATTATTATTCACTTGCGCTTTTCGAGTAAAAAGTGCAGAAAAGGCTAATTTTTTCGAATCTCTTACACCATATCCCTTATTATGAAATTTTTTCTTATTTCGGAAATTATACCTCACTTGTTTCCACACTTATTATTATTTGAGTAAACAATTGGGTAAACAATTTGTGTAAACAACTTCTGAAACAAGAAAATATTTTATAATAAGGGATATAGTGTAAGAGATTCGAAAAAACTAGACTTTCTCCACCTTCCCTTTGAAAAACCACAGGTGAATAAATATTAATTATTTAAGCAATTGAAAAATGTCTTCATAAAAAAATGTTGCTTCTAAGAGTCAGTAAATACAAACATTTCATAATTTAGTGGGAAAAAAATATTTTATCAAATGGATATTGTTTAAACAATTGAAAAATGTCTTACGAAAACAATTACTCTAGCTGTAACGTGAAATGCAAAACAAAACAAAAACAATTACTTAACTGTAACGTGAAATGCGGAAAATATTAAATTTTCATGGTTTCCAGTGGAAAAAAATTATCTAAACAAATGGAAATTGCTTAAACATTTGAAAAATTTCTTTGAAAAACAAGCTTATTCTTAGCATCCATTCATTGTGCCATTCATTCCAGAAAATGTTAACTTTTCATGATTTAAAGAGAAAAGCCCATATTTTTAACAATTAATAATTGTTTAAACAATTAAACATAAGTTTCAAAATACTTAAAAACTTATCACTTATCGAATAAAAATATTTCATTTAAAAAAAGTTCATGAATCCCGCCTTTGGCACTAATTTTCCATATTTTGCATTTTTTTGGGACATTTTCAGACCACAATATAATGGGGTTGGGGGAGGGGATCGTAATGAAAATTTATTGGGTGAAAATTATTCGTTGAATAGTTCCTAATAAGTGACTAAAAGTTACTTTATAAAAAGTTGAATAATTCTTAATAAGTGACAAAGTTACTTTATAAAAAGTTGAATAGTTCTAAGAATAAGTACTTGAAAATTTACTTGGCTGTACTAGACTCTAGGATGGGCCACAAATTTCTAAAAATGTCGTATAACGTTTATTGAGAGGTTCATGACAGTACAGAAAAGTCTTTGACTCTCGAAACTGTTTAGAAAATTAGAGACTGAGTCCCGAACTTTTTTCATTATTACCAGGACTGTCTTGAACCTTCTAATAAACGTTACACGAAATTTTTAAAAATTTGTGGCCTATCCTAGAGTCTAGCACAGTCAAATAAATTTTCAAGTACTTATTTTTTCCGTGTAATAAGTGACTGAAAGTTACTTAATTAAAAATTGAATAATTCTTAATAAGTGACTGAAAGTTACTTTATAAGAAGTTAATAACAAGTATTCTTTTGTCATTTTTCTGAAAAAAGAGCTTTTCTCATTTAAAATCCCATGTTAATTTCAAAAGCCCATTGACGCGTCTTACAATAGTAAAAAAATTCACTTACTTTTTTGAGGAACCTAACAAAATGGGGGGATCACTGCCTTCTATCAAAAAAAAATTTGTTGATCTACCCTAGTGGACAAGACACTTTGGCATTTTGAGAATAAAAGCAAGTTTATTCTAGCACGCATCAATTATTTATTTTTACAGCAAAAAAATGAGTTTGTTTTATTAACTGTCTTTAATAAATAATCTTAATTAAAATTTGTTTTAAGTGTTTGAAAGTGTTCTTGATATAATAATTTATTTTGATAGCCAGATGGTAGAGTGTGGAAGATCGGAAGATCTCTGACCCGTGAAGGATCTTTCGAGATCAGCCTCCTGACTCTAGTCTCTCTTCCCGATCTATTCTATCTTCACCTGACCCTCCTCTCTCAACCCTTCCGTTCTTCTATTTATATTTATTCTCTCTTTCTTTCTCTCTATATTTCCTAGAGCCTCGATCCTTTACCAGTCGCGCCTAGTCATTCATTCTCATGGACCTAAGAACAATCGTTTCGTTTCACCGACGCACGATGGGCGTATATACAAGTCGCGATGGCTCTCTCGGGTTCCGGTGCGAATAATATCTGTAACGGGATACATTATATCTAATATGTAGGTGCAGAGAGTGATCTCGTTCGGGAAAGGGTTCCGCGATAATAATGTATATTGCTCATGTTACATAACCCATAGTCTGAGAACTTATCCCAGAATTCTATAGAAAAAAGTCTGAAAATTGTATTTTAAAAATGTGATATTGATTGACTATAATCACATTCTATACGCAAACATTAGTTTAGTCTTAATATCTAATCATTCTAATAATGATAAACTATTTTGATCCTGTGCATTAGGAATTAAATTTCTCTTAGATCAGAATCGAATATTTAAAATATTTCACCAGAAATTCATATTTATTCATAGCAATTCTGAAGAACCTGATGGAATACAGGTCATGAAAATAATCGTGTTCTTAAAAATGATGGGCATTAACCTTCTTTTTCTTTATGAAAATTTCTTATTCCAACAATAACTGCTAGGAAAGCAAAATCCGAAACTTGTAAAAGTCATATCTCGAAAGTAATTTACTTTTTTAATTTTCGATTTTGCTTACGTAAAAACTCTACTTTCTATACTAAAATTTAGAGTTTAATTTCTCTTCATCATTTCTTACAAGCTTTGAATCCGCATTTTTAAAAATCTCCAATTCTCCCATATATTTTTATTTGGGACTATCGGTTTCGACTGATGTATGTAATAAAAAAAAGATAATCACTTTCAATATCGCTTTCGAAAAAGGTTTGCAGATAATCTCAGCGTAGTATAAATATACATAAAAAAATGTCCAAGAGCTCTTTAGTCGTCTTTCATAAATTGTCTGGAATCCGACGTACGAATGGCTTTAAGTATCGGGATTCGATACCGAATTATATATAAGTACTAATTAGGCTATTTTTATGCGGTTTGAATTTATATTGCTACTGTTAATTTTCCAATTAGCGTATAAATGCTGAAATTAAGCAACATTACTGATAATATTACTTGTATTGATTTAGTCCAGTATAAAAAATACGCAGTTTCAACTTTAATGTATTCGACAGGTCCAGATTAAGGAGTGGATGAGAATTCTGTGTTTGAAACTGTTTAAAAAGTAGAACATTAAATTTAAATGTTTTTACAAAAGGTGTGAAGACTGCAATTTACATGATTTGAATTTACAATATCTATTATCCATTCTTTAGAATTTAAATTTGTAATTCCTAAAATGTTTTTTATTTTTAGTGTCAGTTGTTTTCTTTATGGTAAGGAACATGACTTTTAGAAAGAATTTTTTGAGAATATAATCAAAATATTGAAATGGAAGCATTTGTTAATATTAAAGAAATCTCAGTGATGAGTCCACATATAGGTCTTTGCACTGCTGACCTTTTCGAGACTTCAAGACATAAGAGGGAAGAAGTATGGACCCGCATCTCAAACTCAGATCGAGGGTGTAAGAAACTCCTTTAAAATCCGAGCAAGAGACAAGAATTCGTACTGCATTAAGTACTGAATTCTCAAGATCCTCAGATAACTTTTCGTTGTCGCATTGTCGAGCAATATATTTTACCAAATTATTCTTGATGCACAAAAATAATCTCTTTCAATCCTCGAAATCCTGTCCTCGCGACTTTCGCATTCTGAAGTTGTCCTGTGCGTGTAAATTTAATTTCTAAAGATAAAAATCTACTATTCTCAAAGACGGTCAAGTTTACAAACACTGGTTGACGAATTACAAATATTTAGTTTTTATGAGTTCAAAATTAAACAATGAACGGTAAAATAAATATGAAATAATCAAAATATTTATAAAATATGCTATCTTTGATCCTTTAATTAAAAGCACGGCATATTCAATATTCATGACTCCAAAAAATTAAATTTACTTTGTCATGGAGATTCTGTTGAAAGAAAACCTTGCTAAATTTTGAATTTAATTCAATTATACGCACAAGTTAATATACAAAAACTGTTATAAAAACTTGAGATACGTTAAGTAGGTTTCAGACTTATTTAAATACGACTTCTAAAAGGTATAATAAAATACTAATAAAAGGCTCAAACTACAATAAATTTATATTTATCGATACGTTAATTAAATAAAAATCGCATTTAATAATGAATTTAATTTCGAATTCACCCATCAGTGTCATTCTAAATGTTTTCATTCGTGAAATAATCTTCTGCACGATCATAATCTTTTCAACTTATTTTTCTTACTCAAAACTTATTACTGGGAATAAATTTTACCCGTACTGTCATATCCATTGAATCCTGTGGAGTTTGTGAACATTCATATGCAACTTATTTTTTTCTTTTTCTGTTAAAATATCTCCCCTTGCTTCGACATTGCTGCTTTTCTTACACTGTAGGCCAAATCTTTATTTAATGCAACTCGTACCTCATCAATTGTCTGCTTTGATAGTGGCTACGATCAACACTGACTGCCCCAGAGAAAAAAAGTAGAACTTATAAATTGAATTGCATCAGATTTAGAGTCAAGAACATATGAATGGGAAAAAAATAGAATTGTATTTCAAATTCTGTAGGGACGAAATCGTTACATCTTTCTCGAAACATATTTTCGGATCTCATAAAAATAAAGTAATAAAATATTCTCGAGATGTCGACATTAAACACTGAGACACTGAGAAATAGTGGAATAATGTTGAGTGACCTACACCCACACATTGGATCGGTTTACCATATCGAGTCGCGAATTATGAAAGCGAGCTAAATAACAGATAAATCCTCGTTCTACTTTTTCCAATTATTATTCTTATTTAGTAATAAATTTCTATTTACCAGACAAGAAATGCATTTATATAACTTTTTAAATCGGAATGTTTTTCTTGCAAATACAAAATTGCTACTTTTGAACAAACAGAAGATAAAGAATTTTTATTGCCTTATTGAAGAATAAGAATTTCTGAAAGAAGCATATTTGTAATGATTTTAAATTGCTGTATCCTGCCTTTTCTGGCAAAGAAGTTGGCCTTGAAATCGGTTCCTTCAAGTTCTTGATCCCTTCCTTAATATCGCACTGATTATCATCCCAAGTTCACCCCAGTAGCACCGATCACGCGATCCTTCAACTCGCAGTGAATTTTCACAACAGGTTTCAAGCCTTGAAACCATCATAAAATAATTTCAGATTGTTTTCTTTCAAACCGATGAAATCCAATAAAGATGAGGAAATTGCACCTTACAAGAAAATGTAACAATGAGCGTTGATAGGATCACTTATTAAACAATTCCTAATCACAAGTCTTTTTAATAATTTTATCAAATATCGCAATTGTTCAGTTAACATTGGACATTGTTCTCGCTCAAATTGTAAACTCAATTACAGGCAATAGTAAAAATGAACTAAAATTAAATGATAGTAGATACTTACTTAAACTTTGCTTTAGATTAGATTGAGTTGAACTAGAGATCAAATTCCTCCTGACAAAGATAAGATCAGAAATATGCTACATCAGCAATTACAAAATTGTTCCTCAAGAATTTTAAATAAACACACTTGCAACTGAAAAAATCAAATTGTTTTTTCTGTAGTGATAATTGTTAGGTGGATTTTTTTAGGAGGTAATGAAACGTGAGTACTTCAACTTCGAATTTTAAAGAAGACATTACTTTTACTATTAATACTATCAGATTATTACTATTAATACTAAATTCACTATTAATACTATTAGAAAATAGTATAGACTAATAAAGTACATATTTTATATTGATATTGTTGCATCTTATTGTCAAAGGCAGAAGACAAATTCTATATAATTTGAAGAAATAAAAAAATGACACTGCTGCGACCATCATAGACATTAAGGATCGAATGAGCAGTGTTACACGTCCTAATCGTGTGCAGGTGCTCTCCCAGTGAAAGGCTCTGATGGAACTCTTGGAGAATTGTGTGTCCCCTGCCTTCTGTGACACGTATTTTTCGTTTTCACAATCGCTCCGAATGAACGAACGGACGATCATACGTCACTTCGAGGACGCGTCCCACAGTTACGTAAAGTTCTTTTTTACCTTCTCCATTCGCGAGATCGCGAAATATTCCAAGAGAGGTCAAAAGACCTCTTGGTATTCTTGCACCGTTAAATTATTTTTTTTACATAAATAAGAGATTATTGACTTTATTGACACATTGAAAGCAATATTTCTCAAAACCACTTTGGGCTATGGTCGAATACATTTACATTCTGAATTGCTTCTAATTCAAATTAATCTTAATGAGTAATTAAGATTGATAAAAATAAATACCTCGAGAATTAGAGTGCCAAGAAATTAAATTAAGAAAGAAACGGATGAATATCCTGTATTTCAGGATTCTAGTTTACATTAAGTGGCGTCTTCTCTTCACAGTAAAAAAGAATATTAAAAATTGTTAAACCATAAATGCTTTGGATTAAATTCAGTAAAATTTATCTTGATTTAAGCAAAATTGATTCTGAATTTAAGACTCAATTTTGAAATAATGGTATTAAATTTAGACCAATATTTCTTAAGGGAAGGTACCAGATTGTTACGTGACCAATTCTTTAAAGTGAACTTACTCATAAACTTACTCATAAATAGATTTTCCATATCAGACAGCCATTCGTCGTTATTTCCTTCATGTCCTTCATTTCCTTCCGTCCTTATTTCCTTACTCATAAACTAATAATTAGAATAGATTTTCGATACCAGACAGCCATTCGTCGTTATTACCTTCATGGCTATCTGGTATGGAAAATCTATTCTAATTATTAGTTTATGGGTAAGTTCGCTTTAAAGAATTGCTCACGTGACAATCTGGCACCTGCCTTTAAGAAATATTGGTCTAAATTTAATATCATTATTTAAAAATTGAGTCTTAAGTTCAGAGTCAATTTTGCTCCAGACAAATTTTACTGAATTTAATCCAAACCATTTTAAGGGTGTAAAAATTTTTAATATTCTTTTTTACTGTGTTACGTCGCTGTCATTTTCTATCAAATTTAAATATTAGATAGATTATTAGGTACGTTTCATTAAAGAGAGGTGTAATTTTACTGAATGGTAAAATGGTAAAATTCTCATATAATTTAATTTGCACACTCTGGAGAATTTGATCTCTAATTTAAATTAATTTAGTGTCAGTTAATAGGTCTCGGACTAGCTTTCAGCATCGACAAGGTGCTGTTGAATCCAATCTGAAGTACATGCGTAATTTAATGTAATTCCAAATCCTGTATCTAATCAGGGGAATATTTCCTTAATTGAAGTCTAATCGATGCAGTAGCGAATCAAATCTAAAGTTTACGATCCAGTTAATTTCAAAGCATGGTATTCCTTTCTCCAGAGTACATATATCTGACAACTATTTAAATATTAATTACATTTTCAGCTAATTATCTATGGTTTGTAAAAATACTTAATTTACTGAACTGAACGAAAAAAATTGTAAAATTAAAAGGCTTTTCTGAAAAATACCAAAACAGGGTTTATTGTCTGAGACCACCTAGAATCATAGAAACAAGGGTGATAATTGGCGCCTATATTACATTCAAGATCGGCGATCGAGGCAGTTTGTCGAGTCCCACGCGTTCCACGTGTAACAAGTGCACGTGCTCACGCACGCGAGATCGTGCGTGCAACGGATGAGCGCATGGTAATAACAGGCCTGGAAACGCCGGCCTGGCGCCAGCGGAAGGCCCCAGGCTTCAGCCACTGAGAGAATCTCGGTAATCCGACTTTTCCGGATGCTGATTTCGACCAGAAGCCAACATTCCTTTCAATTACGGTTCATTTGCTTTCAAATGACAGTTTATTACTGTTGGCTAAAAATCGAAAATTATACTTATTAGACGTGCAGTTACCCAAAGGAGTGGTGTTTCAAAAATTGTAACTCCAGCAAGTATGAAAAAAACTAGAATTAAATCTTCAGTAGTGATAATTTTCAATTGATGCTTGTTTATATCGGAAAATTGTTATTATTGAGAGGCTTGAAAAGTGTATATTAATTAGATATATAACTGTAATATAATCTGGACGATTATTGTTGTCATAATAAACAAATAAAATCAAATTATTAATTTAATCATACTTTCTCTATTTGCTGCTTGTAAGAAGTGTTTGAATATTTGTAATTTTTTAATTCCAATTTTAAGGGTATGTGATACATAATGACGTCACGAATTATCGACCGATTGTTTACATTCAACGGGTTTATTAAGACATAAATGGAAATGTAATGCTGAAATTTTGGGAAATAATAAAGAATATATTTAGGCATCGATGTCTGGTGCGTTTCAGTTTTTATTTAGAAAAAAAAAATTTCAAAAATAATTTTTTTTCGTTTGGACGACTAAGAACCATTTGTAATAAAAAAATTAATTTTCTGAACAGTACCAAAGTCTGGGGCTTAATGTCTCTGTTTAAAATATTTCATTTGACTAGGAATTTACATATCTTAAAGAGTCATCCCATACAAAAAAGGACTCAGACATGTATTGAAAATTTTTCTAATAAAAATTGAAACGCACCAGACATTGATCCCTTGATATATTCCTTATTATTTACTCTTTCAGCATTATATTTGCATTTCTCTCTTAATAAATCCGCTGAATATAAATAAAAAATCAATCCGTAGTTCGTGACATCTTTATGTATCAAATACCCTTAATCTCTGAAAAATTAGCTTTGAAAATTTTGCACCATTTTATGGATTCATTGTTCAAATTCTAAGGAAATTAGCTTTTAACGTTAGCACAAGAACTTAGGAAAATGTTAATTATTTCAGAAGTTACAGTACCTGTCACTAATATGAGAGCAACAGTTTTTTGTAAGATGCATAATCTCTCCTAATTTTTTATAATCTACGAGATAAAATTGTCTCCTCGAAATAATACGAAAACTAATGAAATTCTACGTTAAATAAGTTCAAGGTGAAGTGATTTTGTCAATTTTGTAAGAAAATATTGAAAAATAGTGCATTTTCTGATTTTACGAAATACGAAATACGACATTTTACGAACTTACGAAATAAATATAATTTTTTAATGTGCTTGGGCTCATTTTAAATCTTTATAGAATTTTATGAATGTATGAAGAGAACTCTACAACTTTCTCGATTCATGGTGGAGCTAATATGTGCACTTTAAGTATATTTTTTCAATATGATAGTGGGGATAAAACTAATAATCTTCTAGCATATAATATTCAGAAGGACTTCTAATTTACCTAGGATGAGGGTGGAATTTTATGCGACCTCTGTTCAAGAATTGAAAAATGTTTAAATATGTGGATGCATTTTAAAAAATTGGTTGGACCTCAAAACTTTGTATCAGTTCGATAGTTTAAAAGAAATAAAAAATTCTCTATTGCCCGTGTTTTTCTTTCAAATTTAAATGGTGAAAGGAATTAGTTTCATAAATGAGAGTTTGTGCTTTCATTAATAAGTTGAAAGGTGATATATATGAAAATTCGGCGGTACAATTCGTCTGGTTCAGCAAGTTATATTTGCTAATTTTTCAGTTTTGTGCAGTCGGGAATTAGTTTCTTTTTTAATTATTTCTTTTCTAGAAAGCTAAGTTGAAATAATATTTCACAATAATTGATAGTTTTTTAAATTTAAGTGTATAAAATGTGAGGATACCTGTCAGAAACCTAACCTCACTTTTCAGTTTCTATTATTTTCGATTTTGAGGCTCAATCGATGACAGAATCGAGTTTTTGTGCTGAATTTGAAGATTTCAACATCAATTATACGTGGAAATGTTATCCTTAAAAAGTAATCTGTTATTATTATTATTTTAATATAGAGGTAATTTTTTTGCTTCCAAGATAAATAGATTATAGATCAGTTAAATTGCTCAGTTGGAGGAAAAAATTTTACTTTATGTATTATAAAAATTATTTGATTTTATGCAACTAATAAAAACAGGTAGTCTCATTATTCTCGCCGGTACTGTATGAGAAAAACTTAAGACCGAATCCATTTCAAATCAGGCAGGTTCTACACTTGAAGTCGCAGAATCTCTCGGAGGCAAAATATGTTGTTTTATAGAGAAAATTAGACCATACGTATTTTTCTGATTTTTGAAACAAAAATTTTCTACGAAGTTACGGAAGTCTGAATTTTTTCCTTGTTTTTCAAAAAAACCTAAATTTTTTCTTTAAACTTCTATAACTTTTGACCTAATTGAGATATTTGATTACTTCCCAGATTCTGGTAGCGTTTATCGTCTTTTTCCGAAATCCGCCAAAAAATTTCTAAAATGTTCAAAATTAACAAAATAGCAGTGGTTTTTCTGAAAATATTTATAGTTGTTTTTCTCAAAAAACTCACACTTATATTTTTTGACAATTTTTTGTTCAATTCATAAATTTTTGCAAATTTTGTTTAATATCATAGGGAAGACATCTTGTGAGTTTTATGCGGGCTAAATAACTTTTGCGGCGAGGAGAATTTTTTTCATAAAATCGAATTTACTCATTTTTCTCAAAAACAACTATAGATACGAAAAAATGTTAACCAAACAGTTTGCACAATTAAAAAAGTTCTACAAAAAGTCCCTTTACTCATTTATGATATCTTGCACCATTTCCGAGAAAAATAAAAAAATTCAACTTTCATGCACAAAAAAATTTTCTTGACTCCTGGTTTATGGAAATACCCATAAATAAATAAATAAATGCCCGTAAATACCCATACATATATTTTGTTAAATAGTTTTAAAAAATGTACGTTTATATAAAGGTTAATTCATATTTTGTACTAAATTTTGAGAATACATTGATTTTGGAGAAAATTAATTTATGTTTTTTTTTATTTGTTGTAAGCATTTTCTGTAAAAAAATTTGCAAATATTTTAAATGAAGATAAAACTATAGAATCACGGCTAATATTTTTTCCTTTAAATTTGTATATTCATTATTTTATTTAATATTGTAAATTCATTTATCATTTTTAATTATCATTTTTATTTTCTTCTTTATTAACATAAAAATAACTCCTAAAAAAAACTTGTTTTCAAGTTTCATATTTATTTGTTTTAAATAACTCTTAAATAATTTCCTGAAAAAACTGTACAAGTTGTGTCTATTCCTTAGGTTTCAAAAAGTTCGCGCTTTTTCGCTATTATATGCTAGATTGGGTTGTAAGTTTCCTTGTGTCGGTACCAACCTCACGAAATTTGAGAGATGAGAAAGTGTCAAAATTTTAGTTGCTGTGATTTTTCGTAAAATAAAGATAGTTTCAACTATCTTTCATTCAGAAAAATAATTTTAAGTGAAGGTGTACTTATTATAAATTGTTATTATCGATATCGAATTATTCTATTGTACCCAGGTGTAAAAACACCAACGATTATCTTCTGATGGATGGACGTGTCAAAATGGCACCTTTGGCAGCGTCTAATAAAAATGTTTAATGCAGCTAAGTAATTCATTAAATGATACTTTTTTTCTATGCCAATAGTTATTTGAACATACAGGTTTTATTTAAATACAGAAATTTTTCCGTTTTGTTGGAAACTGACGCACTAAAGCGCTATGGATTTTTTCCCTATCTACATACTAATAGAGATTCTCGACAATAATTTTCGACAACAATTCTCGACAATAATGTATTTTGCGTCAATGATATTTAAAAGTTTTTTAATTCGCATGTCCCTCTACCACCTTCGATATGAACATCAGGAAAACTACAATGCACCTTTACAGTTATACATATATAAACTAGCAAATATAAGGAAACTGTTCTTTCTTCTCAGACAGCACTATGGATTGAAGTGTGTACTCTCTTGAATTGTTCACTTGTCGAAATATTGTCATCAATATGATAATGGATTAGAAAACAGGAAAAAATGGGACTCGATAAGGAGAGATTGCTTTTAGAGATCAAAGAGAAGAAAAGGGGATAGAAAAGAGTGAAAATGACACACCAGATGTGTAATAAAATCAGTGGTATTATCCTTATTATCACCACCATTACGAAACTACAATACATGCGTAGGTTGAATATAGACTCATTGTCGATTTCAGTTGTAACCGCAGGCGGGAGATACGTCCTTTTAATTTCAAAATACTGGCTAGAACACATGGGAGTCATTCTTGGTTGCACCTAGTCGAAGAAGAGCTCAAAGGGTAAACCACCTACGAATTCCGTGGGCAGAGAACCAACTAACGTTTCCCTATTTTTAATAATTCTTATAGTTTATAATAGGTTAATAACCGTCAATTTCAGGCGAAACCACCAATAGATTAACGTATCTAATCACCTTGAAAAAATATAATTTTCGATAAAATGAGAATGAACTTTTATTTAGACATCTATTCTATGAAGTGTGAATTTGTGATATTATACTATTCATTAATTTAAATTCGATGTTAAGAATAAAAAACTGATTCCTAGGAATGTGGACTCGAAATTTCCAAAGGCTCTTTCGTCAGTATCGATACTCATTAATCCATTGAGGAAATTACGTAAGCATCGCGAGACGACCCCATTCATTAGGTTTTATTTGTCATGACATTTGATTCTTATGTGTATTTAACGATTAACTCGGAGCTCTTCTTCTCTATAGACACAGGCGAGGAAATCGAACGAGGAGAACTGACAATGAGGGTCGAGCTCTCGAACGCGGAAAGGTATACTCGACCTCCACTTGTCTGCTTGTCCCCGGGAATTCCAGGACAAGTGGCTCGACTCTCAGACTGCGTAAAATAAGGTAGGGTAATGTATGGTAGGCTCTTGTTGCTTCACTCTTAAACTATAAGGTAAAAAAGTATAAAAAAAGAGAGGTGCGGGCATGGCGAACATTCAGCTGAAGCGGGTTAATATCTCGACATTGTGGACACAAGTAATGGGGCCTTTGGGATTGTCTAGTGGGTCTACATCTTACCAACGGCATATATTCCACCATCTCGTATTTCTTAACTCACGAAAGTGTCTCATTAAAAGAAAAGCACCTTGGAATGTAATCTTCAAGCCAAGCCCTTTTCTATTTGGAGAAAATTATTTGTGAATGAAAGTTTTGAATTATCAACAACCAAAAAGACCAATTTTCGTACAGAGTATAGTTATCTGATTTTTAACATGGATGTCAAAAAATATCGAACCATTTTACCATTTTTTTCAAACATCAATCCCTGTGGTTCTTTTGAAACCTTGAACTCAGGATAAAGAACTAAAAATAGAAAATTTCTCATTTAATATCAGCTTGCTAAAAAAGTTTTTTGAACTTTCGAATGTAACTTGAAATCAGAGATAAAGTTAGAAGCATATTCTCATACTGTCTCAAGTCTTTTTCATCTATCATGATATTGTGAGATACGTGCGTGGGTGAAATCTTATTACTTATACTTCGTAATAGTCCAATTCTCAAAATCAACTGAGTAAAATCTGACTTTACAGAGTCGCTCTTGCTAAGCAGGTCGACCAATTTCCCAAAGCCAGAGCTAGTCTTACTTGCATTTTGTGTGGGCGTGACAGAAATCACGGAAATGTGTACCACGAAGATCAAGAACGAAACTTCACTAGAATCAATCCTGTTCACTGAGCCGATTCGATTACCCACTCAACAGTGCTTCATTGTTACTAATTTTTCGAAAAATTTTTCTTTCGTTTTTATTGTAACAATAGAAAGTTTCATAATTATTAAAATGACAAGCACCATGTGAATTTATTCTGAAGATATTCTTTTTTTAAACGGTGCAATAATCCATTTGTTTATAAAATTAAAACACATTCAGTTTTTGGTACTGCTAGTTATTGATACAGCTTTATTGATATTCAATTAATAATATATAAGAATTAACGTGGATTGTTATTTTAAGATGGGTATTGATTAAAATATTGATTGAGTAAAATTAGTCATTTTTCTTATTTGTAATCTAAATTTGTAATCAATATATTGATTACAAATTTTATCGAGTTTTAATTTAATTTAAAAATAATTAAAAATTTCATCAAATTTTATCATCCTCCTTCGAGCAGGCAATTAGGAATAAATATTTCAGGTGCTCTGAAGAGTTGTAAGTCTCAAGAGATTTGAAATGAAAGGAGCCTGGAGGAACGCAACCCGATTAGCACCGCTTACTGCATGTAATGCACCTGCTTGGAGTCAGTCAACTTTCAGTCTGAATATAAGAGAATTAATAACACTTTTCATTTATAATTAGAAAATCTTCAAATACTTCTGATCGAATCCATTTCAAATCAGGCAAGCAGTGTAACATCAAGTCACATAATCGGTCGTCCATGAAATATGTTGTTTTTCAAAGGAAATAGAAAGACACGTATTTTACCGTTTTGAGAAAAAATACATTTTCGCGAAGTTATGAGTATTTGAATTTTAAGCTTATTTTTTTTAAAACAACATTTTTCTTTAAACTTTTATGACTTTAGACTTAATTAAGATATTTGAATTCTCTTTCCTGATTATGGTGAGGTTTACTGGCCTCTTTCAAAATCCGTCAGAAAATAAAAGAATATTGAAAATTTGCAAAATGGCGACGTTTTCTCTGAAAAATTTAAAGGAGGATTTTCTCAAAAACCCCATCTTGTTTTTTGACCAAATCCTTTTGCTAAATTGGTTCTTATATGATGAAGAAAATAGATCAGTTTAATGCAGGCTAAACTACTTTGTAAACAGGAGAATTGTTTTTAATGAAATCGAATTTTCGAATTTTTCTCACAACTGAGAGCACATACGAAAAAATATCAAAAAAGTTTGATGCTTTAAAAAATTTCTACGCAAAAAGCATCTTACTCTTTTATGTTATCTTGCATCGTTTGTGAGAAAAATTCGAAAATGTGATTTTTTAAAACAGAAATTGTCCTGGACTCAAAAATGGTTTGGCCAACATAAAACTCGCTGGATAGTTACTCTTTAAATCGGAATTAGTAGTTTTCTACTAATGAAATAGTACAGAATCGTTTACCAATTGCTTTAGTAAGCATTTCTACTAGTTTTTAGTAGAAAACTACCAATTCGTAATAAGGGTTACTAATTTATTTAGTAACCCTTACTAAGTGAATTAGTAGTTTTAGTAGTTTTAGTAGAAAACTTCTAATTAATGGTAGAAAACTACTAATTCACGTAGTAAGGGTTACTAATTTATTTAGTAAGCCTTATTAAGTGAATTAGTAGTTTTCTATCATTAATTAGTAGGTTTCTACTAAAAATTAGTAGAAATGCTTACTAAAGCAATTGGTAAACAATTCGGCACTATTTCATTAGTAGAAAACTACTAATTCAGATTTAGAGAGTACGTAAACATAGATTTTTAAAAAGTATTTGAAAAAATGAAAAAGATAGGTTTTTCAATATAATTGGTCTTATTTTTTAAACTGAATTCTGTAAACATAAAATGGCGATTTTATCGAAAAACCTAGCTTTTTAATTTCATCAAATATTTTTTAAAATTTATGTTTACATAAGGAAGCTATCCAGCGAGTTTCATCTTGGCCAAACCATTTTTGAGTCCAGTACAATTTTTTTTTTTACAAAATCACATTTTCGAATTTTTCTCATAAACGATGCAAGATATAAAAGAGTAATAGGTCTTTTGCGTAGAATTTTTTTGAAGTATTAAACTTTTTTGTTGATATTTTTTCGTATGTGCCGTCAGTTGATAGAAAAATTCGAAAATTCGATTTCATTAAAAAAATTATCCTGTTTATAAAAGCAATTTAGCCCTCATGAAACTTATCTATTTTCTTCATCATATGAGTACCAATTTAGCAAACAAATTTGGGCAGAAAACAAGGTGGGGTTTTTAAGAAAATTGTCTTTTTTCAGATTTTTCAGAACATTTTTTTCAGAATTTTTCAAAATTTCAGAAATTCCATATTTTTCAGAAAAAGCGTCACCATTTTGCGAATTTTCAAATTTTCTGGCGGATTTTGAAAGAGGCCAATAAACCTCACCATAATCAGGAAAGAAAACTCAAATATCTTAATTAAGTCTAAAGTCATAAAAGTTTAAAGAAAAATGTTGTTTTAAAAAAAAGAAGCTTAAAATTCAAATACTCATAACTTCGCTAAAATGTATTTTTTCCCAAAACGATAAAATACGTGCCTTCTCATTTCCTTTGAAAAACAACATATTTCATAGGCGATCGATTCTGTAACTTGAAGTTGCACTGCCTGCCTGATTTGAAATGGATTGATGAATGAAATAATAAATTGAAATGAAATGAAATAAATAATAAATAATAAATTACACATTTTTTAAATTTACTTCAAAATAATTCTACCCTTAAATTCTTTACCAATTTCCGAAAAGTTTATTTATTTCAAGCCATGAGATCAAAGACCACTTGAATTTAGACCCTAAATAGGATTCTTTTAATTATTATTTAGGAGCGAACTTCAAGTGGTCTTCTCCGATTTTTATAATTTAATGTTCAAGCATCCCTAGTTCAATTCAATTCAATTCAATTTATTTCTTCATGTATACCCTTTTCGGGTGTTTACATTTTTTGGTCCCATTCCTTAATATTTCTGCAAACAAAATTTAAATTTTTACAGAAAATGTCTTTAATACTACCTTAAGATGATCACACCCATCTATCCATTCCTCATATACGATTGAACATTCTTAGTTTAATTCTTGTTAAATTCTTTATCTAATAATTTTTCCCACAAACTTTATAAAGTACTTTTTATATTCCCAATGTAAAAAATAAAATTATATGAAGTATATTTTAATGAAATTGTTTCTATGAATTGATTGATTTATGCTATACAGGAATAATAGTATTCTAAGAAAAATAATACCATAAATGTGCTTAATTACAAAATAAAAGAGAAAGGGTGATTTTATGAGAGAAAGGTGTATTTAAATCACCCAGACTAGAGGTGTGCAATTTGCCAGTTCGAATTTTCAATGCAAATTGGTACCTTTTCAGCCACGTTTAGAACATTGAATTTTTCGAAATTAAGTTTAATTTAAGAGAAAATGGAAGCCTCCAAGCTCTCTTCGAATGCAAAATTTCTCAAAATCGAAATTATTCAGTTAGTTTTGAAATTAAATCCATCTGAAATGTAATTCGAATTTGAAAAACTCAAATCGTGGATTCGAATATCGGATTCGAATTTTTCAAATTCGAATTCCATTTTAGATAGATTTAATTTCAAAACCAACTGAATAATTTCGATTTTGAGAAATTCGAATTCCATTTTAGATGGATTTAATTTCAAAACCAACTGAATAATTTCGATTTTGAGAAATCGAAACATTCGAAATTTCAATTTCTTTTCTAATTAAACATAATTTCGCAAAATTCAATGTTCTAAACGGGGCCGAAAAGATACAAATTTGCAGTGAAAATTTGAATTGACAAACTGCATACCTCTAACCCAGACGTGTAATGAAACTCGTTTTAATTAGGAAAAATGTATAGCCCGCCTAGTGCGACGATTAACAACAAAGGACCTTTGTCTTCTAAGTACACGTCAATTTACTCGCGTTAAATGCCTCTCGTCACCCGATTATTCGATATATCTTCTCCCCTTTGGCTCTGATGATAGATCTGCCTTAGCGTTAATTATTGCCAAAAAGAAGAAAGCGGGTCGAAACTATTCTTGCTCTAGGGAACAGGATTCTTCGAGTCTGAAGCGAATTTAGAGGTTTCGACAACGTATGAGTGTCACCTACATTTTTATATGATGATAAATGATCACATCAAGTGTTCGTGTGAATCGACAAAGATGCCCGCAGCTTACTTTTAAATTGAAAGTAAAAAAAATACCAGTAAGGAAAAGAAAGGAACACGTGTAGACTCGTGTTTTTAAAAATTTCAGAAGATACATAATGCATCTTTTTTGTATTGTCATGGAATAATTACCTACTTTTACAAATAAAGTAGTAAAAGTTTTGACATGTCTGCAAAGGAAAATGTCACTGATTGCATTTTGAACTTAAGACTCATGATGACATAAAATGTCCTTTGAAAATGAAACGTCCTCGTTCTCACACGTCAAGAAAAGGAAGAATGAAACTAGTAGTGTAATTCTTTCGCTTTACAAGGGGAATCCAACACAACGAGTCATTCATTAAAGCCTCTCGACTCACCTCATTTCTAATTATCATCCCATCGTCTAGCTCTTCTCCAAATGACGGACGTCAGTCAATCATTGTGGTATCATTAACGTCATTTCGGCTATCATTACAATGACTTCCGCAGGTGGGAATCATAGCTTTCGTCACCCAAGCCTAAGTTTCCCTCTGATGATGAGAAAGGGCGAAATGTCCTCCAAGCTAAATCAGGAATCAATTTCTCAGCGGAAACAATCAGGGAGAAAACAGTCTGCCTCAATGAAACAAGACTCTTAATTGCACACTTTAGCCAAATCAAAAGTTTCCCCTGCTTGATTCCAAGAAAGTGTCATGATCCTGAATTCTCTCGAAAGTGTAATCGATGCATCTTTAAAGAATCGATAGAGATTTATTTGATACTCAAATTTTTTTTTCCTTTGGTGAAATTTATTTGTTGGTGAGATTTATTCGTTAGTGAGTTGATTATCACTGATGGTCAATAAGTGGCAGCTGATACTGATTGTAAAGTCAATAAGAGTTATTGCTAAAGGAACGCCCTCTCATCTAACTGTTCCAAAAGTATAATGTCAGTCGGAGAACTGGGATTGCAGATCCGACTTTAATCAGAGTTGGAAGATGGTATAAAACAAAAGGCGTTGATAGCAAGATAGACGGCGAATAGATTAAAGAAACAGGAGTATGGCGAATTGTAAATTGTAACCGTAATAACCAGTTAAACGTTTCAAAAGTGGAGGTGGTTGCGACTAAAACTAATATCGAATCAGACCCACAATTGCGGTCGCGGTGCATTTCGCTACTGTGCATCTCAGGCTGAAAACTTTAGTCCACTCGATCCGATCCAGACGATCTCGCCGGGGTTTAGCAGCGAGGTGGATTCAATAATTTCTCGGCGAGTAGGACTAATTTTGAATGCCATTAGTTAGCACACGCCGACTGAAATGGTCCGAAGCCCCAGTAGATTGTTATTTCGTACCTTTGTTCTTCTTTGCCATATTGTTCTTATTTCTTTTATTATTACTCTTTCCCCTTTTTGTTATTCTTCTTTGCTTTTTCTCTTCGTTTTTCTCATTTTATCTTTGTTTTTGTCTTTCTTTGTCTTTCCCTCTCGTATAGGAGGGTCGGCGATTGTTGGGCTTGCACGTCGCCGCGGTCACGGCGGTGGTAGCTGTTTTAGCTGCTACTGTATTATGAGAAAAACGCCAACGCGTATTATTCTGCACCAGCTACCAGTTTGCTCTGGCGCCACCTTGACGGACGATTCTGATTGAATCGACTATGATTCCAGCTGCGATTCAACCCGAGATTCGTGTATTCCCGCACCCACGTACATAAGAGAGTCTCCAACGCGAATTCTTGCCGACCCTACCCAATACTTCCCACCCTCTTTGGCGTTCCCTTATTTCGACCACTCACGTCCATGAGGAAGACAATAAGAGAAATATCGCGTATTCTGCATTACGCAAAACCATGACCTATAAAGGTATCACTCATTGACTAAGAGGAAAGGACGGATATCGTGGAAATAGAATCAAGGTTTTAAATTGTCTGGGAATGGTTTCGAAATAAGTGAGGAAAAGTAAACAGGAACTAAGTTGTAATCATTATTAACAAAACTTGAATTTTCGACCTCCCTATTTGTTTCCTAGAGAAGAAATAAAAATGGATTAACCCCTTAACAGCCTATGGCAAAGATCTTTACCATTTAGGACTTTTCCCAGACTGCCAGAAAAAGACAAATCTTTGTCAACAAATATTTTAGTGTATTTAAGTCTACAGATGTTTTAATTAACAATTAAGAGTATTTATATGTATTTTTGGATATGCTGATCACGATTCCATAGCCGGTTTAACAATTTTTTGGGTCTGAAAATTAAAATGGCTGCTCAAAAACCGCGTTTTTCCCGATTTTTTAAAAACTTGGCCATGAAGTACTTTACTGTATTAAAATTTTTTCCCGAATTGAAATAATTTTACACCTCACATGATGAATGAGAAAGTATGTTGAGGCACACAGATATCTTAAAACAATTAGTATGAAGTTAAAACCCTTGAAAATCACCCTCGAATTCAGAAAAACTACCCCTAGTGGAGAAAATTCGTATACTCATTGTTTTATATACTAACACTCAGTTTTCATTCAAGAAAATATTCATTGAAATGCAAAGAGGAGTTTTCGACCGTCAATACATCCTACCCCTTGAAATCCACCCTAAAAATGTACTGAAATTTCAGTGCTCTTTAATTCAGGACATATTTACTTTTTTTAATAAACAATAGGTCGATTTGTTTGTTTTTTCATGAAGAATAATTATCTGG
>JBAGKK010000268.1:3054569-3094190 GCA_037177015.1 Euceroptres primus
TGGCGGCCCTGACTGCCCGAGCGATGGCGCCGTCGCGGGACGCTCAGGGGCGGGGGACAGAATCAGTGAAACGTGAATGACCATGAAGGTGGCCCATAATCTAGGGGCCCATAATCTAGGTATGAATGTATATTATATTATATTGCATGTTTTTCAAAATTATATTTTATTTTATATAAAATCAATTCAAAAATTTAAAATATCAAATTTGATAATCTACCTAACATTACAAATTTGTGAAACAAAAAAATTATCGATGAAAAGGGGCTCACTCGGCCCTGCATTTTTCAGAAGTGAAACATGGGCAAGACTTTTCCATTCAATGCCACATGATCCGCGATGGCCTAGAGGCTTAGGAATTAAAGATTCGATGCGTTAAAAATAGTTTAATTTAGTTTCAGACTTAGGTTCGAAACCGTAGCGGTTTAAGATTTTTTATAGAGTTATCAGCGTTGAATTTTATTTGTAGTGGTCGTGTGTGTACAATATTGTATATAATTTACATAAATCAGGGACAACATACAAGTTAAGTATTATAATAATATTAAAAGTAATTTGAAACAATTTTTTTTGCTTCTAAACTTTCCTACGCAGTCTACGAAAGTTTCGTTGACTGACTGCGAAACTTGAATTCGTGAGTGTTGAACAGGTTCTATTCCTCTGCCTTCAGATTTTTGTTCACAAGCTTTTAGAAATATTATAATTGCACTTCATTTTTTAATAAATGATTCACGATATTATAGATTTTCTCGTTTCCAATTTTTCAATAACTTTCGGACCTATCCTAAAGTGATAGATGCAGTCTGTCAAAATTTGACTTATTTTTTCCGTGTATCCAATTTGAGAATCCAATAGCAAAAACTCGATCACGATTTTTTTTGGAACAATGAAAATTCATCATCGCTTTGTCTTCCCTGAAAACGCACAATGTTAATTAACAAATTCATATCTCTGTAAAAGATTTTAAAACATTTCAACAATGATCACGTTATTTCAAACTTTGGTACGATCTAAGCTGGAATATTGCTCGGTTGTTTGGACTTTAATCTCCATTTAAGCATAGAAACCTCATAGAAGCGTATCACAAAAGATTTCTAAAATATCTCAACTGGAAATAGTAAATTACGTAACAAGGGGCGAAAGGAACAAATTTTTCCCGCGGGTGGGAAAAATCTACTTTCGTCCCGTGTTGCATATAGTATTTTATTCCACTCTCGACCGTGGCCACCTTTTGGTCCTGAAAAGCGGGTCCGACGCATTTTTCTATAGCTTTGTTCGCGGCTCGAATTCTGATCAACTCAGAGCAACTCAGTTTTTCAATATGGCGACCGTCTTTATTTCTTTATTTTTTGTAAAAAACCAAATTATTATAAAACGAATTGTATTGTAAAAAAATTGTTTAAAAAATGTCAATTTTACTTTCGCCCCGCAAATTTTACTTTCGCCCCGCTAATTTTACTTTCGCTCCGCAAATTTTACTTTCGCCCCGCAAATGCGGTTTACGGGAAATATATGTTACTTTCGCCCCTATTTTCAGGGGCAAAAAGTGGCCATTTCGGTCGAGTGTGGAATAAAAGCTTGGGATCTACCCTCCTCCGGAATCTGATTTGAATATTTTTTGTAAACGATTTAATGTTTGGACTCTCCAAGACAAACGGACATTTGCTGGCATTTTATTTTTGTTTAAATTGATTCGTGGTATAATTGGCTGTCCTGCCCTGTTACAAATCATTCCATTCAATATACCTACTCGATCAGCAAGATCTAGAGATCCAATCTACTTGGTTTCCAGCTTAGATTCTCGATCACAGATCTATACCATATGTTATGATCTGAATAGAGTGTTTGCCTGTTCTCGTGAGTATATCGATCTCTTCACAGTCTCAGTACATACTTTTTGTAATATAGTCTGCGAATTTATTTCTAACTCAGCCGCACAATAAATAAATATATAAATATTTTTTTTTACACATTTAATTATATTTTTTTACACCTAATATTAAATATTCTTCGTCTAGTTATTAGTATACTACTATTTTGTATTATTATAAATATAGTTAATACAATGTACTTTTGAAGCTCTGTATTTGGCCTCTAACTGTTGGGCCTATTCTATCAATAAATTGAAATATTTCGTAAACTATTTGTCGTAGGATATTCGCTAAGGGCTCAAGCTTAGTTTATGCTCTAAAAACAAAGTCCTATACACTTTTTACCTATTTCTTAATCGAAAGTAACAGTCCAAGCAAACGTGTTGACGTGTTTTCTTAATAACAAAAAATTGATTAAGAATTCAGCCTCGAACTTTTCAGGACTTCAAAAGGACGTCCATCTCAATATTTTAAGACAAAGTTCTGCGTGCTGCTAATTTGTTCTAGCAGAAATCCTAATTTGACTGTACTAGTAGTTAATATAAAAACTCGAAATGCAATTTCAATATATATTTTTAAATTAAATGATACAGATTGAAATTGAAATCACCTCCTGGAAAGAAAATAAGTTTGCTTGAGGTTACAACCCTCATTTGGCAGTTAGGATTCGTGACTTGGAAAATGACGAAAGCGCGAAATAATCACGTGTGCCGAGGTGACACGTAGGTAAATGATCGTTTGTCCTCCCACCTTCGATTGTCGTCGGGCGTTGCATCCTCGGTGGAAAAGAAAAGGTGGGTGCAGGACTCTTGAGTAATTGGAACACGACCTCTGTCAACCCCCGCTAACCCTAAATGGTCAGCGGAAATGAGTCTCTTAGGGAGGAAGCTCCTAGGGGACTCTTGAGCAATTCGTTGCCTCGGATGCTGACTCGGATGCATTTCGAGTTACGCGGCCTCCTACCGACCAATCACACGTTCCAATGCATTCATACATCGTTTTTGTACTTTCGTTCGCGCTTCATTGTCCACCCACGAAGATTTATGCTAATCCGATTCTCGATGTCGGAAAACCTAAGGAGTGTCGAATGCAGGATATTGCAAATAATTCGTTACATTGTTACATTCACTCTTCTCTAAGTGAGTCTTCCTCTGAAAAGTCTTATCTTTTGTGCCGTCGATTCACACATTATGAAGATAAGGTGAATCATTTTATTCAAATTATGAAGACGTTTTACTTTTGATGAAGATGTTCTCATGACTTTTAACACTCTCGATAATAAATTAATGTTGCATTTTACTTTATTAAATGCTGAATTGTCTAAAGATCAACGTACTTTCAAGAATATTTATTTTTCGAGAAACCTGTTTTTATAATTAGGGTTCAGTTAAAAGTTAAAGTAAGCTGAACCACCAATACAAAAAAAAAATAGATAATTGGAACCAAAATCGGTTTTATTGATGACACAAATGCCATATAAGCTATTAAGATAATTTCGAAAGACCACTCGAGCAATAAAGCATCGGCAAGGCTCAAATTGATCCTGTTGAATTCCTTTTTATTGCAATGCTTTTCTCCGTCGGAGACTTCAAAGGACTGTGTTATCTTACACATAGCGTTGCCAAATTAATTGTACCTTTAAATATATAACAATTTTGACGTCTACTTCTCTGTTAAAAATGATTTTATTCAAATTAGACTTTTTGTAGTTTTGTCATAAGCAAAAAATCTTTAGGCCGTTTGTTTGCTTCTAAATTACCATGCTTCCTTTTCCGGTGAATGGGTAAAATAACAAGCATCATCCTTTTGTTGTGCCTTCAGTTTCTAGATTCAAAGAAAAGAAAATGGGCTTCTCTAGACCGGAGTCAAAACTTCATTCATAATGAGACTCGACGTTTCGTCTGGCATAAATGTAACAGAACAAGACCACCTACGCGCAGACACGAATCCCAAACGAGGAACAATATGTAACAGTTCCTTCACGGCTGTCGTGCGAAATCAAGGATTAGTCACTTGAGAGACGAGGATGAGCCAGACGAATATATTATTTCGTTTCTGCATTGTGCAACTTTCGTCTGACTTCTTTGCAGTTCATTTCAATTTCAACTCTTCTAAATTTAAAGTCAGATCACATCAGGTCTTCTCAATCAACTCCGTAAAAAAACACAAACAAGGAAAACTTGAAATTAATCATTAACTCCAGATATTTTCTTTCATTGACTAAAACAAAGTAACGTCTGAGGATTTCGCATTGTTTTACAAATATGTTATATTAAATTTAACATTGTAAAATTTGTAAAAAAAGTTTTTCAACAATTTTCCGCCCCTAAAATACCCTTGAATACAAAAGTCACCCCTGAGAGTTAAGGATGTACTCTCCGTACAGTCAACCTAAAAATTAATAAATACGGGTAGTATTTTATACGGGTAGTTGCCAAAAAGTTGTGAAATTTAAGTCTCGACAGTTTTACGCATTTTCATTATTTATTATATTTTTTTGAATACCACTGGGATAAAGTACTTGCATCGAAGTAGTTTTTGGTAAAGTTTCAAAATTTTAGGTGCCTTTGTTTAGAAATGGGAAATTAAAATATACCCAAGATGTCCACTCGGTAACCTGTCCCCAGCAAAATTTTATAAATGATTGATACTCATACGAGCCATTTGTATAAAGTTAAAGAATCTAAAAATTATGAATAGGGATAAATATTTTAGATTTGTTATATAAATACTCAGATGTTTATAAATGTTTAGAAGTCTATCACTGAAGTTTCATGTCCACTCGGAAACCCTCATATTTTAGATTAGAATTCGGAAAAAGTCCCTTTAAAAAATCTAAGAAAATAAAAAACTCATCAATTTTAGTCCTATGCAAGTGCTCGTAAAAACAGAAACATGTTTATTGTTCACAACTTCAAAAAATTTCTGCAAATTATGTACCGTACGATTTATAACAATGTCCATTCGGTAAACCATTTTTAAAAAGTGGTAATTAAATAAAAATATAATCAAAGATCTAGAGGCACAGTCAAATAGAGTGGGAAAAAAGAAATTATTACAATATTTTTAAAAAAATTTATCTCTACTCTACATATTTTAAAAATAATGTTGAAATTTATTTTTCTGCGTTTATTGAATGTCTACTCGGTAACCTTCCTAACATGTAAATTATTTATTTACAATACAAAAAATGATTCTTGATTTCTGAAATTGGTACTTTCGTTTTATTTTGGATCACAATTAATAGAAAAAAATACTTTAGCTAGTTCTGAGAAGATTTTTTTTCATAAAATCGATAGGCCAAATTTCACAACTTTTTGGAAACGACCCATATTGATTTATAAAATCCAGGAGAATAAATCAAACATTTTTCAAACGAATTTTGAAAAATAAACTTAAGGGTACTTTAGAGAAAAAAGTTTAAATAATAATTGTATAATTTAAAATAGTTATTTAGATATTTTTGTTTTTTTCCTTCATCTTAATAAAAGTTGTAATTTTCATTAAATTTCAATTCTCAACAGCTCATTATGGGCACGACAAAACGCTTAAAACAGGTTTCAGGAAAACCTATTTAATTATACTTTCAAGAATTGCAATCTTCTTATTAAATGGTATTGTTCAAAAGAGAAACACTTATATTTTATGAAAAAACTTAAAATTTACAAAAAGTATTTATTTATGAAACAAATTTTTTTATAAAACTTGTTTTCTTCTCGCTTTTTACCAAATTTTTAAAAATAAGTCGATTTTAATGAATGATAGTTTGTTTTCTCGGAAAAAAGAGTCTTCAAAACTTGACCTCATCCAGTTTTTAAAAATCTTAATAACTGAAGTCATTGAAAAATAATTTTTTGAACCAAAAAGTTTATAAACAAATAACAAATTATAACAATTAACAATTAATAACAAATTATAATTGGAAAATCTTTTTTTTTACAGCATTTTAAAATGTGAGAAAATTTTGCAAATAAATCTAGCCTTGATATCGTGTATCACCCTCCTATGCAAAAATAAATGGCTATGACAGGGAACTCTTCTATGCTGGAAATTCCAACCCAAACTACCCATCCAATGCACCCCAAACAAAATTAATCAACCCCCGTAGCTAGCAAGGATTTTAAAATTAAGAAAGTCTGCTTTTTATAATTTTGAAATGAAATAAATTTTACTACCCTTAAAATAAAAACACTGGGATTACTTCCATGCAGTTAAACATTAACTCATTATCAATTTAAAGGTATCTTTTATTGTTTGTAGTTTTATTGTACGATTAAAATCACTATCGTGAAAAAGATTTTTATAAATATCCTTTACCATTGTGCAACAAAATTTTGCGGTTACTTTAAAATAATTAGGAAAGACCGCTTTACAGTAGGCAGTGTAAATTTCTAAGGCGTATAAATATTGCAATTTAAATAAATAACGGAAATTTTTTGCATTTTTGTGAAGCTTATACTATATTAAATTAACTATGTATCTATACAAAAGAAAGTTATTGATTTCATTACATAGCTGTTTTGAGCAATTTTATGAGACGTTGCAGTGATACGAATTTTTCCACATTTTCCAACAATAGGTAATCGCTTATAATATAAAGGATATAGATAAAATAAGACTTATTAATCAAAAATTATAAGTTCTGACGTATATACTTTTAAGTTTGTTTAGTTTTATGAGAACAAACTGTCCGAAACCATTATTTTTCACTAAATAACACTTCACTTAAGTTTTTTGACATTTTCAGTTGACGCAAAATACATGAGATTGGCAGTACTTGTAACCTTTAAGACATCTAACTCAAACTTAACAATGGAAAGAAATACACAGAATTAACCTCCAGCTAATCAAAACAATTATGGCAAGGGCCATAATTTTTTAATTCCTTATTTTTTACTAGAAATACTATTATTTTTTATATATAATTTTTATTCTACACATTTAACTATTATTATTAAACGTTTAGGTACTTACTCTATCTTTATTGCTGTCAATTCCGGGAGGAAAATTCTACGATTACCTATTGTTTATTACCTAATATTCGATTTTGCAACGTCAAATAAAAAGTGCTCAAAAATTCACATATGAAGAAAAATAAAGGTTTCCGTCGAAGTATATTGTTCCTAAAACTTCCAGCTTTGTTATGAATACAAAAACACAGCCGGGAAAAATTTTATTGATAACTATGAATATAGAAAAGTCAAAATTTTTTTTAACCTGCAGAAAATCTGTTTTTTCACTCTTATATATCAAATATTAACAGTAAATAAACAAAACTTCATCTGGTAATGTATAATCATTGCCAAAATCTTATTATGAAAAACTTGATTAACATTTTTGGTCCGTTTTCTGATTATTTAAAATTACCTACTGTAAATATTACCTACTATAGAGCAGTCTCCCCTACATGAACTAAAGGTAAAAAAATTCTTCCCAAAAGTTTTTCCCATTTTTTATTTCTTCGTATTCTGGCACTTAACATTTATTTAAATTACAATTACTCATTACACTGATTAACAAAAATGAGATATGTCCTCGCTGAATGCAACATATCATTTCCGAAGTACTTTTCAATGTTGAACACGAATCTGGCTTCCGTTTGTAGCTATCACGTCTAGTTTAATAGATATATGCAATTAAAATTGTTAATTAAAAATTGTTTAACAATTTTTTTTAAGAGTGAAAATTTTTTTCGCCCTCAGCGCAGGTCATTTTCGATGCGTTTTTTAACGCAGTTTACGAATATCGTCTTACTTTAGCGATATCTATAACGGCTTTTGAGATATTCTCAAAAAACTGAAAAAAGTGCTGAAAAAAGTGAAATTTCAGTGCTCTGTAATTCAGGGCATATTTACTTTTTTTAAATAAACGATAGGTCGATTTGTTTTTTTTTCATGAAAAATAATTATCTAGAAAAAATTTAAATTCGGATTATCCGTTTCTGAAATATCTTGAAAAATGTGTACCCTTCTTTTAAATTTCCGAAAACTTGTACTAAATGCTGTACCAGACATCAGATCTTCATTTATCCATATTAAAATGTTCGACGTTTGCTTGAATGAACATGTTCTTTGATCGGATCGTAACGGATGAGACACCAACAATAATTATTTAAATAATGTTTATAAACAAATGTACACTTTAACCAAATTTTCATGGATAGGCTTCATTTTTTTTGCGCAATCAACTCGAAATGGTTTGCCACAGTCTCTTTGTTGCCATTTTTTTCATAATTACAAAAATTGTCAATTATGGAAACAATTTTTATAAACCTATGCACATTTTGACCATTTTTTCATGAATAGGCCTAATTTTTTTTTGTGTAATGAACTAGAAATGTTTTTCCAGGGACTCCTTACTATAATATTTTTCAAAGTGACAAATCTGTTAATAACGAGGTTAATTATATAAACGATTTTTATAAACAAATGCCAATTTTCACCTTTTTTTCATAAATAGACTTCATTTTTTTGTGGAATCAACTCGAAATGTTTTGCTAAAGATTTTTTGCTACTATATTTTTTGCAATTACACAAACTGTTAATTATAATTAACATAATTAACAGTTTTGCCAAAGACTCCTTGCTACTATAATTTTTACAATTACAAAAACTGTTAATTACAATTAACAGTTTTTGTAATTGTAAAAAATATTAAAAATATTAATTATTAATATAATTACTTAATATATTATTAATATAATTAATATAATTAATATTAATATATTAACAGTTTTTGTAATTGTAAAAAATATAGTAGCAAGAAGCATTTGACAAAACATTTCGAGTTAATTCTGCAAAAAAATGAAGTCTATTTGTGAAAAAAAGGTGAAAATTGGAATTTGTTTATGAAAATCGTTGATATAATTACCCTCGTTATTAACAGTTTTTGTCACTTTGAAAAATATGATAGCTAGGAGTCCCTAGAAAGACATTTGTAGTTTATGCCAAAAAAATTAGGTCAATTCATGAAAAAATGGTTTAAATATGCATTTGTTTATAAAAATTGTTAATATAAGTAGCAATTATTGCCATTATGAAAAATATGGTAGCAAGGAGTCTTTGGCAAAACATTTCGAGTTGATTCCGCAAAAAAATGAAGTATATTTCTAAAAAAAAGGTAAAAATGAGCATTGTTTATAAAAATAAGTTTATAAAATAAGTTTATATAAATAAATATATTTATGGAAAAAGGTGAAAATTAGAATTTGTTTATAAAAATCGTTTATATAATTAACCTCTTTATTAACAGTTTTTGTCACTTTGAAAAATATGATAGCAAGGAGTCCCTAGAAAGACATTTGTACTTTATGCCAAAAAAATTAGGCCTATTCATGAAAAAATGGTTTGAATATGCATTTGCTTATAAAAATTGTTGATATAAGTAGCAATTATTGCCATTATGAAAAATATGGTAGCAAGGAGTCTTTGGCAAAACATTTCGAGTTGATTCCGCAAAAAAATGAAGTCTATTTGTAAAAAAAAGACAAAAATGAGAATTTGTTTATAAAAATTGTTTACTTAATTAACAGGTTTTTTCACTATGAAAAATATGATAGCAAGAAGTCTCTGGAAAGACATTTCTATTTCATTCTGCAAAAAAATTATGCCTATTCATGAAAAAATAGTCAAAATGTACATTTGTTTATAAAAATTGTTTACATAATTAACAATTTTTGTAATTATAAAAAATATAGCAGCAAGGAGACTGTGGCAAATCATTTCGAGTTGATTGCGCAGAAAAAAATGAAGCCTATTCATGAAAATTTGGGTTAAGTATGCATTTGTTTATAAAAATGATTTAAATAATTATTGTTGGAGCCTCATCCGTGACGATCCGATCAAAAAACATGTTCGCTGAAGCAAACGTCGAACATTTTAATATGGATAAATGAAGATCTCATGCCCAGTACAGCATTTAGTACAAGTTTTCGGAAATTGAAAAGAAGGGTACACATTTTTCAAGATATTTCAGAAACGGATAATCCGAATTAAAATTTTTGCCACATAATTATTCTTCATAAAAAACAAAAAAATCGACCTATTGTTTATTAAAAAAGTAAATATGTCCTGAATTAAAGAGCACTGAAATATCAGTACATTATTAGCACTTTTTTCCAGTTTTTTGAGAATATCTCAAAAACCGTTATAGATATCGCTAAAGTAAGACGATATTTGCAAACTGCGTTTAAAAACTCATCGAAATGACCTGCGTTGAGGGTGAAAAAAACATTTTCACTCTTAAAAAAAATTGTTAAACAATTTTTTATTAACAATTTTAATTGCAAATATCTATTAAACTAGACGTGATAGCAACAAGCGGAAACCAGATTCGTGTTCAGCATTGAAAAGTACTTCGGAAATGATATGTCGCATTCAGCGAGGACATAAGTCATTTTTGTTGATCAGTGTTATCTAAATTGAATGATTTAAATACAACAGCTTATATATTTTTGCACTTGAAAAATATACAAATCTTGATTGCTTTTTCGTTTGTCTTAAGTAGCTCGTAAGAGTTGGTATAATTTAATTTATCTGAGCGAAGATTCTCAGGAATCATCGTAGCACGCCTGAGTAGGTCCGAGATAAAAAATGTATTCTCGATTCCCGCTGGGGGAGATCATATATTTACGAATATACAAGCGTACATCGCATAAATAACTCTTCTCTAACTAATATAATCGATAAAGCGGCACGTTATATCAGGCCAGTGACCACCCATGAGCGATTTATCTGTGGCACATCGGGCCCTTCCAAGGGTCCAGACTCCAGAAAGGATTCGTGGATCGATCGCGAAGTATCGTTCACGGCTTAACAGACAAGAAGATACATATCTTTGGCCAGGGCGCGGGGGTAACTCAATTTGTAGTTACAAACGAGCATAATATGATAATGCAGAACTTTGCCTGATTCAGATTCTACCTCAGCTTTGTTAGTGCGGCTCACTTTGGTAGAGGCAACCCCCTGCCTGTGCACTGTCATTTGTTCACGTCTATCAATACGTCACCGATATGTACACTCGATCCTTCTGATTTAAAACTCGGTCAATATTTTGAACTCTCTGAATTTTTTGACCTGAGAAGAGACAACGAGGTTGATACTGATGAATAGGGGTGAGATAAGTTGGAGGATGCATCAATGCATCATTGATCTTTGAATAAGTCAAGTTTTTAATTTTATTTATTGAGTTATCATCTCGAACTGTGTCACGAGGTCAGTAAAAATATTACACTTTTTAATCAAGAGGGGTTAAGAGAATAATTTATGGACCTGTCCAGAATGAATGAAGTTGATACTGATGAATGGGGATGATAATGTGAAGCAGGGTGTGTCAAAAAAACTTTTATTTTTTTTAGTTTGTTGAGTTCTCACCTCACCTAGTGTCATATTCTCAATAAACAATATTTTATTTTTTAATGAAGGAGGGTACAACAACAATAAATTAAAAACCAGTATTATATAAGGGCATATCTCAGAAACCTTTCACTTTTCAGTGAAAAAGTAAACGATAAAATTTCTGTAAGCACAACACTGGAAATTTCTCTATATTATCTGGGGCATTATTTCTTAACTGCCCCAATCCCAAAAATCAATTGGGCTCAAACTTGAGTAAAGTGCAGTCCTATTGGATGATAGTTTGTGGGTAATAAAGTTTGTCGCTGGGACACATATTTACCAATAGAGAGGGGGTGTAATTTTTGAGTTCTGTACGGGTACCATCTATTTTGATGATTTATACCTCTGTTATTATCAATAAAATCAATTTTTTGCTTCTACAATTTCGATAGGGTTTTTCACGCCCTTTCCATTGGTGGTACACATTTTTTTTGAAAAAAATTTTTGAAATATAAATATAAATATTTTGAAAATAAATATTACTTTAAAAATCAAAATCAAAAATAAATTTGATTTTTTCGAATTTAGGCTATTTTTTTCTTTTCTTTTTATCTAGAAAGAAAGCTTAGGTTGTTGCTTTTAAACACCTATAGGTTTAAAAATGGACGTATTGTTATTTATTTTTGAAAATAAGCGTTATGTAAGTTTTTCTCGGTCATCATTTTTTTCAATGATTTTTGACTCATTTAAAATCAATAAAAAGAAAACCCTACAGCTTCGGTAGGATTTTTCATGTCCTTTCTTCTGATCATAAGCATTCTACGAAAAGATAAATGCTTGAACTTCAAAAATGAAGGTTAAAAGAATTATTTATTATTATTTATTATTATTATTATTTGACCTTTTATTGATTTTAAATGAGTCATCAATCATTGAAAAAAAATGATAACCGAAAAAAACTTACATAACGCTTATTTTCAAAAATAAATAACAATATGTCCATTTTTAAACCTATAAGTGTTTAAAGGCAACAACCTAAGCTTTCTTTCTACATAAAAAGAAAAGAAAAAAATAGCCTAAATTCGAAAAAAAGTCAAATTTATTTTTGATTTTGATTTTTGAAGCTCAAATACTTATTTTGCCAAAAAATGTGTATGATCAATGGAAGGGGCGTGAAACTCCCTGTCGAAATTGTATAGAAGTAAAAAAATTGATTTTATTGATATTAACAGAGGTATAAATCATCGAAATAGATAGTACCCGTACAGAACTAAAAAATTACACCCCCTCCCTATCGGTAAATATGCTTTTGCGACAAACTTTTTTTCCTATAAACTACCATCCAATAGGACTGCACTTTACCCAAGTTTAAGTCCCATCGAGCCTGATTGATTTTCGGGTTGGAGCAGTTGATAAAAAAATTGAGTTTTTGAAAGGAGCGGATCTGTTGGTAATTCATTTGTATTTAAAAACATTTGAAGGTCGGTTGACGAAAATTTAAAAATTAGAAAATGAAAATAAAATTATGAAAGAAAATTACTTAATTGTGTAATTAATTACAAAAAATTTAAGGTGTGAAGATGTACAATTAAAAATTAGTTAAAATGTAATAAAAGATGCTAAAAATTATCTTTGAAGCAACCAAAAATATGACAGTTTCCTTGTGTGACATCACTCGAGACATGTAAATCAGCAATTTCATATTGAACAAATTTTAATTTTTTAATTTAACCGTATTAACTTATAATTTAATATAATATATATTTAATATAATATAATTTAATATAATTTAACCTTATTTACGGTCGGCCGTAACGATTTATAATTTTCTGCTGCAAGTTAGCAATTAAGTATTGGTTTTTTTAGTACAATCACAGAAAGCTGAAGAACAACCGCGCAGTGGGAAAAAAGCACTTTTTTGGGACAAAAATCAGCTGACTCCTCAAATCTCAACGCATCAGAGCTTTTTTTTAAAATATTCATAAAGTATCGTACTTTAATGTAGAGGTGCACATTTTTTGAATTTATTATTGAATAATTTGTTATTTAACTTAAAAATTGCAATTGGTTATATTTGCGATATTTACTTAGACCCATTCATTGATATTTCTGCAAAAAGATATGGAATTAGTAAATTTACTTTTTTTGAATAAAAATATAACTTGTAGAAAAATATCCTGCATTTTGTTAATTGTTATAAACAAATTAATGCATATAACTCTTAACTGCTGCATTTTCGGAATTCGAATGTATTACTTACATAGATTTTGTTATAAAAATGTAAAGAATCAATTTTTAATTGCGAAAAGGCACCAAGCCACAATAATAGTTAATAGTTCAAACAATTTTTATACACCAATTTTTTATTTTTTGGAATTTATATGCATAGAAAATTTGTCTTTTCTGCGGAATCATTTCTTTTCATCTAAAGAACAGAACTTGTGCACAACTGACTTTCATCCAACAACATTTATTATTGTTATAAACAATATATTCAAACAAATTCACTTATTTGAGTGTCACTGCAATTGGCTATATTGATATCAAAACGTATTCCATGGCAATATTCCAGCTTCTCTGCCAAACGTCAAAATTGCAGCCATGAATGAGGTTTTTTTGTCAATATATTTTCGATGCATAAATATACCGAATAAGTAAATTTGTTTATAAAAATTTTTTATAACAATGACAAATGTTGTTTCATGGAACTCTAATGTGTACAATTCTTGTTCTTTACATGAAAATAAATGATTCCACAGAAAGGAAAAATTTTCTATGCATAGATATGCTAAATAAGTGAATTCGTTTATAAAAATTGTTAAAAATATTAACTATTATTGTTGTTTGATGCTTGTTCGCAATTAAAAATTGATTCTTCACATTTCTATAACAAAATCTATGTAAGTAATACATTCGAATTCCGTAAATTCAGCAGTTAATAGTTATATACATTAATTTGTTTATAGCAATTAACGAAATGCAGGATATTTATCTAGAAGTTGCATTTTTATTCAACAAAAGTAAATTTACTAATTTTGCAGAAAATTTCAATGAATGGGGCTAAGTAAATATCGAAAATATAACCAATTGCAATTTTTAAGTTAAATAACAAATTATTAAATAAAAAATTCAAGAAACGTGCGCCTCTACATTAAAGTACGATCCTTCATGAGTATTTTTTTAAGAAAAAGCTCTGATCCGTCGAGATTTGAGGAGTCGGATGACTTTTGTCCCAAAAAAGTGCTTTTTTCCCACCGTGAACCGTGAGAAGGTATTTATAAACTTTTCCAAAACTTTTGATTACACAGGCCTACAAAATTTTAAAAAACGAATAACCCAGCAACGGGACCATACTTATCCGAAGGTTTTTGGTGCGCTGAATCCGAATTCGACCTCATAATTGCTTCATCACCTCAGGTTTTTGAGATATCCTAACCTAAAAGTGCAAAAAACACGGTTTTTTGCTATGTTCGGGATTAAATTACCCTCTATTATTACTTAAATCTTGAGTTTCAATAAGTTTTTATCGCGTGCGAGTTGGCTTATTTACAAAAAGACTGCAAATATAACTGTTACGGTCGAAATTCAAGGGACATACTTTTGAAACCCGTGACTTGATTCGTATTGAAAAAATGCAGATTCTCATGAATAAACATGATTCTGCTTTAACTATCTTGAAATAGATATTTTGCTTTATAGCCTTATCTTATTTCGTCATAGAGTTTAAGCCTAAAAAGCATATGAAAATGTGGATCGGGACAAGCTGACCTCATTAAAAATTGAATATTCAAACTACAATGACTTTTGATCTAGAAAATAAATCTATTTAAAACCATTTGTGTAGTATAGTTTGCATTATAATACATACCTTAAAACAAAAATTAATTTGATATTTATTAAAATTACCTAGATATCTTTGAGGGTCACAATAGTGAAAGGTTCCTGAGATGTCCATATATATATATATATATATGTATATATATACACGCGTGCGTGTGTGTGTTACGATATCTAAAAATCAATTTTAGGTCAATAGCAAATTGGCAAGAAGAAACCGAGTAAAGGAAAAGTATTTTGTATTTACCGACAATTTATTTTTAATCCATCATTTTGTCAGCTCGTTAAAATTTTTAGCGTCAAAGATTCTGAACTTTCAACTTAGCTTCTATAAGTATATAATAAAGAACAGCCTTAGGGCACTATTTATTTCGGCACAATTTGTTACAATGGCACATCCGCGCACATAATTTACTATATGGTGTCAAACTACGCTTCCAAAAGGTGTTTTATTTCTAATATTAATGACATTGAAAAGATCACATATATACTCCACACTGAAAAAATGGTTAGTTGGGTCAATTAATTAGTTTGTAAGATATGATATTTCTATTTTATTAGTTGATACTGCTATTTTATTAGTTAGAACAACCAGTTCATTAGTTTCAGTGACTATTCAATTAGTACCAGCAACTAATAAAGGGATTGTCCCAACTAATAAAATAGCAGTACCATATCTTACAAACTAAGTAGTTGGCCCAACTAAACATTTCTTTGAGTGCTCATTTATACACTAATTAACTTATTTCATTTGAATATTGCTCGTTAACCGTTAGATGTGGCAATTCCGTTTAGCTTTCTTTATAATAGATATTATAAAATAAGATACATACAAAAAATGTAGACCCGTGGAACAATCTAAAGCAGCTAATTAATATGAATTACATACCGGTTTATTTTCTTTGGAAGGTCCCGCTAGTGTATATTTTCTAAATTAGTAGCTAAGTCAATATTTACTATCTTCACGAATCTAATGAAATATTTAGGAACTGTAATTTTAGAGTTCCTAGAAAGTATAAATCTACACAATTAGTGGCTTCCACCTGTGACGATAACACTTTAATTAAAAACCATTCGAGTGAAGAAATTAACATCGACTCTAAAATTTACCTTTCTTTGCAAGTTATCATTTCTTGCGAGTTGGATATTTTTTTGTTTTAGAATTTTAAGATATTAAGAAGCAACACCTTTCAACAAGCCACTTTGCGCAAAGAAAAGAAACTTTACAGAAAATGGTTCACATATCTAATGAAAATTACTCAAAATCACACTTTTTGGTTCATTAGAGACAAATATATTCCATTAAAAAAGGAGGGAGAAACAAGGAAAATAGTCATCCAAAAAAAAGATATTTTTTTCTAGTTGATGCGATAGAGGATGTAATAAAAATTGTGATTTAAATTTCTGCACTAAATTACTCTTCAAGTTTCTTTGGTAAAGAGACTAAAACACTCTATAAATTTTCATACACTAGGAAAGAAAAATTTTTAAAGATATAAAGAAGAGGTTAAAGTGTACCTAAATTAGAAATAACAACGAGCTCCTTGTTTAGGAATCGATGATCCAGCTGTCATGTTATTAGCGCCTCTGACGAGGTTCGTTATCATTACGGTCCGTCACGAATGCAGTAAGATTTTAATTTGAGTTTCTCATCGCCCGATGGTCTCTCAAAGTCACCGTACAAGGAAGCAATCACGGTGCCACGTCAAACTCACATCAAATGTGAGATTGGTCCTTTTAATATGCACTTTATGGTGTCACTTTCGAGTTGCTCGAGACGAGTAAACTCGTCTTTATTTATCGGGCCGATTCGATGCCCAGTTGATTTACGTTTCAATGGATATCAATAGTCCTGTGTCGAAACGTCAGACGTTCTTTTTTCATTAAAAGTAGCTTTGATTTTTTTTAAAGCTATAATTTGTCTAAAATTTTCATATTTATTTTAAAGCATTTTTATTTACTTTATATTCGATTCATTTTATTTTAACCACTAGCTTGGACAACTCATGCCATATAACTTCTGATCGATAAAGAAAAAGGGAAGAACAAGAAGATATAAATAAATCTTTCTTTCCTTCTTTAATGAGTTAATTAATTTTTAATTGTTTTAAAATATTTTTAGAAAGAACACTTTAAAATTAAAATAACAGGGCAGTTTCATGAATAACAATAAGTCTCAAATAAAAGCATTTTCAAATAATAATATTATTAATATTTTTCATATAAAGGTGATTAAATGATTAAAAAAATTTTTTCACGGAAGACAAAAATAAATTTAAAAATAATTAATCAAATTATCGCAAAAATTTTACGCTACATTTTAGATAATCTATCTAAAAGTATTGTCGTTGATAATATTTCATTGGCTATGGGCTCTATTTTTTAAGATCTACTTAGTTGTCAAATAAACTTTAAGGACCGGCAAACGTTTCGGCCCAAGTAGGGGCCCTCTTCATTGCCAATTGATAAAAAACATATTATATCTGCATGCGTTAAAATCATTACTTATAATGAAAGTGTGCCCTCACTTTTTGTGTCGACTCCACAGTAGGTCTAATTTATTTTAAAAAACAGATAAAATAATATTAAATGATGTTTTTATAAAATTATGTCAAAAATTTAATTATTTACAAAAATAAGTATTCTACAATATTTTCTCAGTGTCTTCTGGAGATGAAAAAAAATTGGATAAGAAAAATTGATCACTTTTTAATCTGCAGCTTTAGCCACTTTTCATTATCAAAATTGTCGACTTCACAAGATTTTCACTTTTGAAGCAGCTTGAATATAGTTATAGTTGAAAGTTTTTCAAGATAATAATCGATCGCTGTCTTTCACTGATCCAAGAATCTTTTAGCCTATCAATTTGTTTTCGAAATAACTTTCTTAATTCTGGTTATTGTTGAACAATTACTGAAGATAGAAAATTACTAGAAAGGCTATTTATCATAATGTTCTACAATTTTACCTTTTGCTCTGTATTAGGTACTGCCGTGTTTTAATAAAATAAACAATATGAATATACTTCTATTCAAAATTCAGTTTCTCATATTCGTAACAGATGACCGCAAATTATTTGTTTTTAACTTGCTACCTTTCAATTTACATACAGTATCGACGAGAATTATGAGACCACCTATTCTTTGTTAGTCGCATAAAATCAGATAATTCTTATAATACACAAATTAAAATTTTTTGCTGAAAGTAGCATGAAGGATATCAAAATTCTGCGTCCAATGACCCCGAGTTGAAGTATTTTTGCCCATTTTTTCAAATGATATTGCAAAAAAGTCGAAATATCAACATTTAAAAGAAATTTTAATAACTGCTGGAATAATGGATATTTTTAAGTGTTCTTGATCTCTTTTTAAAGATAAGTTAACGTAGAATATGACTATTGTGTCAAGAATATCCCAGTATTTTTTCCCAGAATTTTGCCAAAGTTTAAATTTGAAACAAAAAGATCGTAAAACATTTAAAAATGTCCACTATTTCAGGAATTATTCAAAATTTAAGTAAGCTTTGAAGTTTTGACTTTTTCGGCAATATCTTTTTAAGGAATTCATAAAAACCACTTCATCTTGGAGTCATTAGACGCAGAATTTTGACACCTTTCGTGATATTTTGAAGAAAAAATTTTACTTTATGTATTATCAAAATTATCTGATTTTATGCATATAATAGTTTTGTTATTAAATTGTTCATAACATGAGAAATAACTTGAAATGTAAAAGATTTTGTAAGAAGAACAAGTCTTGGAGTCAACATATTCAATGCTTTTTTTTATAAATACAAACGAATAAAGAAATTTAATTATGTGAAATCTTTTGAAATCTGACTTTTGCGAAATTCTGAAGAGTACCCATCATTTGAAATGCATTAGTTTTTATGAAAAATTATCAAAAAACGCGGGGGACATAAAAGTCAAAGGTTCAAGAGAATAACCCTTATACTGTTATATTAACCTTCTGTATTAAATCTGAAAATATAAAGTATAAACAAAAGTTTTTGTCACATTGGCTTTAGGGTCGATTTTTTATAATCTAATTTTAAAAGAAAGTCAACCTTTTCAGCCACAAGTCCTTTTCAGTACGAAAAATAATGAATTTTTCTCGAACAGAAAAATTGTCATAATTTTTATTTTATGGAGTATGTCCTTAACAGAAAATTTTATTATTTATTTTTGGCAATTTTATGCTTGTTCAATATTAGAGCAAGCCACCACGAGCTTGAAATTTTTAATGTTTGAAATTTTTACAGTATTTTCTATGAGTGCAAAAATTATGGTGAATTTTTTATGCACAGATTGTGGCCATAATTAATAACAAAAAATAACAAATAAACAAAAATTAATTTTGACCAAATTATGATTTTCTGAAAATTTGAGGAAATGATTTTTTTTTAATGAAACTTTTATTTTAAAAAGTTTTTAATTTTTTAAATGAAATTTTAGTAGCTTTAAGCGAAATCGTTCCAAGTCAATCAAATCGGTAGTTTCCGAGATTTACATGCAGCCAGCTACGCGCGTTTCGGCAGAGGACCACCACGGCAACAGTTGCAGCGCCGCCATTTTTTGAGATTTTTAAATATAATTTATAAGAGATGTTCATGAATCTATGAACTACCATGTGTTGAAAAATTAATAAATTCAAACTCATATTTTCAAGTTTACAGATTTTTTAGTATAAGCCTGTTTTTCGAGCGGTCAGGATGCAGTCTTAGAAAATTGTACACTGAGAAAAAAAATTTGAAATCTATAACATATGCTATTGCGATCTGCTAAAAGCAGATATTATTGATTTAAAATAATATACTATAGAATTTACAGTATCATTGTTGATTCAAAAACGGTAAAAATGGATTAAAAATGGTAGATTTTGATTCAACAGCGATGCTATGAATTCCAGAGCATATTATTTGAAATCTTTTAGCAGATCTTTTGGCAGATCGCATCTGCTTTTGGCAGATCGCAATAACATGTGATTCAAAAGTATTTTTTTCTCAGTGTAGGAGCTTCAATCCTTAAACTTATTACACATTGTTAAAAATAAAAAACATTTGAAAAGTTTTTTTAGTGTGAGTTCTGTCAATGTCTGCAAAATTACAAGAGCTCGAATCCAAAATAATTACAAATTAAAAATATATTTTTATAAAATTAATTTTTATTTTCATATTCCATATTGTTCAAGTCATTTAAAATTTGCTTCCATCACTCAAGATTCAAGAACAGAATGGCTGTCCAAATAGAAGGGGAAAAAATTGAAGCGCATTAATGTACAAATTTTCCTCTCTCTTCGTTGCTTTGATACATCATTAGATTAAATTAAACAATAATACATAGTTTCAGATTCTCTGAAAAAGGTACAGATTTTTCAGGTAATTCAGTAACTTTTTGTGTGATTAAATTTTAATAATTAAACTACGATTCAAATAAATCTTTATTATAATTTTAATTAATTAGATTCTTTGTATAAAAATCCGTGTTTCTTTTTACTTTATTTATTGGTTTGCTTACAAAGAGTCAATCATTTTAGAAAAGCCAAGTTGCAATTATTGACATAATTTATAAATGTAATTAGCGAGCATCAATCTCAGGTTCAAAAAAGTCCTCTGGAGGTGGATGTGGTTTAAAATCGTGTTTTTCGCCTGTTACTGGATCTATTTCTATACAACCCACTTCTGTGCACATTAGGCCCACGACAATACATTGACAGGTATTACAACCATCAAAGTAGCTCTTACCCACTATACATCTTCTTTCTGTATATTATGGCAAAAATGATAATAACTATTAATTTTCTTTCTAAACTGGAGTATATGTTTAAAATTCACTTTCAAAATGTGATTAAAAACTTGAAACTCACCATCTCCATATGCAAAAGCAATTATTAACACCAAAGCGAATACAAAGGAAAATTTTAAATTCATTTTAGCAGTTCACAAAATAATTATTTCCGCGAAAGGTTGTCTTTCTTATCGAACTACTAATAGAAATCAAATGACAAGCATCGTTTATGATTGTCTTATACTCGGACTCCTATATTTAATCGACATTGCCCCAAGTGACTCTTTTATCACAAATCACACATTTCAATTTACTTTTCTTAAAAATTTGAATTATCGGGATTATTACGTCTTTGATATCAGAAGCAATGAAGATATCGAATAAAAAATTTCAATCTACAGACTTGGGGTCAGAGTTCTTTAAGGAAAATTCTGTAATAAACAAGACTCTTTAATTCGTACAAAATTTTATTTTTTATATGTAAATATAAAAAATAAAATTCTGTTTTTTATAATATATCAAAATATATATTTATAATATAAATAAACAACATCCCCGGACTGTTGGATTTATTACAAATAAAATGAAATGAAAAATGAAATGAAATGTCTTCTATGTATATGTGCATACTTCAAAAATACGAACTTTATTACAAAACTCATATTATGTTCTACTAATATAATTGAATATTGTAAATTACAACTGTAGTCACTAATGACCTTAGTTGTCGATGCGATTTTAAGCTTTCAAATAATATAAAAAATAGAAAACATCGGAAAGATGTTTGGGTTTTATCCTCTGAATGTAATTTTTGTTTGTAAGCAATTTTACCGAAGAATTTGAGTAATAAATTTTTGTTTCTACCAACAATATGAATGTAAGTCTTTTTTTCTTTTTTAAGTTCTTCTGTTCATTATAAACTTCTTCAAGGGCTTCTAGGAACTATTAGAAAATTCCAAGTCACATTTCGTGCTTCTTGTAAAATCGTCCTTGTTTCCTAAATTGCACGAATCACCTTTTACTGAAAAGGGGAAATAAGTGGGAGGCAAATAGTCTGCACCATCTTTACATAACGGCGTTCGCGTATATCGAGACATCGAATTGTAGCGCGGTTCGAACATCTCGCGAACAATACGCGGAAGTGAGATTCTGTGAATGGATTGGGTACTCTAGGTGCACAAGAACTCACCAATGCGAAGCTTCTTATATGTGAGAATGAGAGTTCATGTTCATGAGATGAAACGGATTTGAAGAGCCACTCTCTCTAATAAAGTTGTCGCGAGTTTCACATTGTTACCCATGAGGTCCAGAAGAAGATCCTCATTTCGACGGTGACATGAAACCACCCGGGCCTTTTACAGGTAGAAGCACATTTATGGGATCATTTCGCTTTATGACTTCTCATTTGAGAGCTGGCCCTTGATCCTGACAGTCAAGTAAGAACTGCGTGGCTCTCAAAAGTGAAGGGAGAAATAAAATATATAAAGAATTAGAGTAACAAATGTTCCTCCTCTTGTTGTTTTCAAACATCACTGGACCGAATTGATATCGTATAATTAAAGGAAATTTTCTGACAAAATCATATTCTTTCTGTATAACTGAAATTCTATACAATTTAAATTCAATCATTCGAAGTTTTCGTTTATTTAAATTTACTACTTGGATTTTTAACTCAGTTAAAAACGATTGTAATGCAAGAAAATATTTTATATAAATGAGAGTGGCTCTTTAAATAACTCATGGGCTCAGAACTCATAACTCAACCTATGTACTCTTTTATTTCATATCGTAGTTTTTAATGCACTTTTCTTAACTTAGTATTATCGGAATTATTATCCATTAATTTTTCTACCAGAAGCAGATGAAGATATTTAATAAAAAATTTCAATGTATAGACATTTGGGTTCACAGTTGAGATAGATTAAAATGTACATACATAATAGTCAGTTTCTAGAGGCTAGAAGCGGTATTAGAAGTCGAAGAGTTATTGAATTCGGATATTAAAAACCTGCAAGACGTGCAGTTTTTTCGAGTTTGCTTTCTTAACGTCTAAAACAACATGTTCAAATACTTAATTATCCTTTCATTAGTATTGCGAATAATATTTTTCTCTTCTTTCTCGACTACAGAAGGTGAGTAACTGAATATTTCGTATTTCACAAATGTCATACAGCAGATTTTATGCAGATTACTAAAAATCTCTTTTCGATATTTTTAGAAAAATTTTTCTTCAGAAAAAAAACAAAAATGATTAATTCTTGAAAAATTTATTATAATCCTTAACTCTGTTTTAGAAACAAAACTAAATGGCTTAAGAAACTTTGTCGTGCTCTTTTCTCCATTTTTTAATTGTGCATTAATTAATGTTGTGCAACTGCAGTTTTGTTGAACTATAATATTTAAATTTTATTTAAAAAAGCATCTGAATCCATGAAAAGTTTGAAAAACTATTAAAAGTTTCAATTAAAATTAGATCATCGTTATTTGATTACTGTTAGATGAAAAGGTATTTTGTAAGCTGAAATGCTTTACAGTCGAGATCAACTTTTTTAACAAACATTTATATTCCACAGGACGAATTATTTGCGACCATGGTAAAAAAATACCGAAGGATGAATGTAATTTTTGCATTTGTCTTGACGGAATAACAGCTTGTACGTATAATGTCTGTAACGAAACGACAATCACCTCTTCAATATTACCACTTTAGTCAAACAATATCTAAGAGGAACTCAAAAAATTTTCTATTAATATATGGCTCTTTTGAAACGAAAATTGTAATTTTAATTAAAATTATAAACAAATTAATCGCACATACTCCAAAGGAAAATTTACACTTGATTCAATGGGTATATTATTATTGTAAATCAGTTCTGTTTAGAAAAATATATACGTATCAAACTTACTAAAAGAAAAAATAACTGATATAATAACATGATTTAGATAGACTGAATTACATGATATATTAGACTGACATAATAACATGATCTACTTGACCTTGAAATAAATGATTCAGAAATTATGCTGTAATTAATAATTAATTATCTAAGCCTATACAAGAATTTAGACTTATTTTTATTTAGGCGTGGATAATTTTCATTGTTTAATAGGATTCTTGGTACGAAGCTGAACCGCCGACTGCGCACAATTAGGCTTCAGTATAGAACAAATTCATCTTCGTTGGTTACCTGAAACTCAGCTCAATCGAATATCAATCATTCTATCTCACAGTTGAGTCCATTGTACCAAATGTATCGCAGTCGATAAATGGTGCGTCTTTAAAATGCTTAGTATTCTTAAAGTATTATTCATAACTATGAACTTCTTTTGAAAATCCATTAGTCTAATTGTGAGGTATAGGTTTCTAACCTATATACCTTTTTTACAATAAGAATTTCATATTTAATTATGAAGTCAGTGTTAGAAACCGAAGACTCCACACGTGGCTTCAGAGTGACCGACATTTATCAAGTTCTTTTTTTTTCTACTTCATTAAAAATCAAAACTGTGACTCAAGTAGAATGAAATCTTTTAACACATTTAAAATTTATTACAAACAAAACCCTTAATAATAAAAACAAAACCCCAGCTAATAATATTAATTATTATAAGAATTATAGAAATGTTGTTTTTCAAATTGAATAAATAGTTAACTACTCTTTAATTTATGCTACTCGAAACGTTGTATATTTTGCCACGGTACTATTTTCTGAATAATAAAAAAGGAATGAATTACATTATATGTAATCCAAGCGATAGTAAATAAGTTTGTATTTTATGATGGTATCATTTAACATTCTTTAAAGTTCACCTCTCATGAAGTTCACCTTTTTATTCGTCAATGAAATTAGAAGGGATCAAAGAAAATAAATTAAAGCGCAATATAGCTTGTATTATATATCCTAGAATTTATCCAATAAGGAAACCTATAGAAATCGATTTTCAATTAATTAGGTAATAAGTAATAATGCAAGATAATTGTTTTAAATCTCACATGCGAATGTAATAATGATGTTTCAAGTTTCGTCAGTTTAATTTTAACTAAGTAGGACATTAATGATATTACCATAAAACAAAAAGATTAATAACCTTCGTTGAATAGAAAAATTAATAACCTTCATTGAATAGAAAAATTATGTCTATTCATCAGTTGCATATGCTAAAATGTGATTGATAACTTCGATCAAGAAGCTCTGAGATTGCGCAAAATTTAATAAAGCAATTTGCAAATCGAGGACTCGATTCCTTGATATTTCTCAATCGCAAAGAAGAAGAAGGGACGCTTCTGCATGAAATTTGAGCTCCCGTACGCAGGAGTCACAAATTAATTTTCCTGTGGTTTTTGTCAAGAGAAAAATGCAGAAGCGTTAAGTTAGCAGAGGACTGGATGAATAAATGGCTGAAAGGTGAGATTCTTCAAGGCGATAGAAGGATAGAACGTTTAAGAGAGCGCGAACGAAACGTCGATATAAAGTCGTCGCCCGGTTCAAGCGAGCGTTAATCGCTGGCTTTAATAAATCCCGTTCCCTCGGACCATCAATTTCTGAATGCCGCCAGGATTGTTAACACGTCGTAGCTCAACCACGATAGAAATATCACTCTCTCATGCCAGTGCACGCAACTGCGGGATGCAAGAAATTATTTTTAAAATGACCTACGTTATACCGACGTATACATTATACATCTCGTTATACTCCGCTCCTACCTTAGCCATTGAAATGTTTACATGGAAAAAGAAAGCGGGCAATAATGTCTTAGAAGCAATGGCACAAAATATCTAACACTGTTTCAAAGGCACTTTCGCGAAAAATATTTGAAATATCACTGTAACAATGCCTACTGCTATGAGTAACAAGAACGTATTCCGTATTTGCTGTCAAAGGGTGAGATATATATTATAAGTCTGATGTACTATGCAGAATACGACATTTAGCGTATTCATAAAAAGAATTACGAGCATGAATTGTATTGAGGAAAAATACAATTTTATGGAAAAAGAGATTTATATCGATTGACTTTCAGACTTAGATTATTATTGCAAGAATATTACGAATGCACAACGAACTATTCTTGGAAGCATTAAAAAGGAACGTGCGAGAAAGTCGCAATGATTGTGTTGGAAAATAGTATATTATGCATCTAGGGGGAGAAGATGAACTTTTTTGACGAGTACTGAAAACGTACACAAGTCGAAAAAGTCCCTCTCCTACTTGGCGCATACGATATTTTTTATAACAAATGCATGATTTCTGCCCATATTTGATTTTGAAATCTATTGTCACGGAAAAATTTCTGTAAGAAGAACTTATTGTTAAAGAAATTTCCGTAACAATAGTCTATTGTCAAGGAAACATTTCCGTGGGAATAACTTATTGTTACGGAAATTTCTGTAACAATAGCCTAATGCTTTTCGTCATGACATCGAGAAAAGGCCAATGAAAATGCCGAAATGACGAAAACACACTTTTTAATACAGGTAAATAATAGGGCGGGTCGAAAAAACGAATTTTGACCAATCAAATTCCGACTATGAAAAAAAATTGCTTTTTCTAATCATGATGACTGTAGATCTTTTGTTAATATTATAGAAAGCCTCCACGAGCTTGAAATTTTTAATTTTGGAAATTTTTATATTTTTTTTCTATGAGTGCAAAAATTATGGTGAATTTTTTTATGCAAAGATTGTGGTGATAATTAATAATGAAGAATAAAAACTGAAAAAAATAATTCTGAACAAGTTATTAGTTTTTTTAGAAAAAATGTATTTTTTCAATTGGCAGAAGGAAACTTATTTTAAAATCTTTTAAACTTTTTAAAATGAAATTTCATTAGCTTTAAGTGGAAAATCTAGTATTTATTTGTAAAAACTTACAAAAAATGTTTACATGTTTTTTCAGTTCCTTAAAAAACTCTAAAATTCAGAAATTTAAAAATTAAAAGGAGAGAACATTTTTTTAGATTACAATAAAAATAATAGATCGATTCTTCGCTTAAAGCTACTAAAATTTCATTTAAAAAATTAAAAACTTTTTTAAAATAAAAGTTTCATTAAAAAAAAAATCATTTCTTCAAATTTTCAAAAAATCATAATTTGGTCAAAATTAATTTTTGTTTATTTGTTATTTTTTGTTATTAATTATGGCCACAATTCTGTGCATAAAAAATTCACCATAATTTTTTTATTCATAGCAAATACTGTAAAAATTTCAAACATTAAAAATGTCAAGCTCGTGGTGGCTTGCTCTGATATTGACCAAGCATAAAACTGCCAAAAATAAATAATAAAATTTTCTGTTAAGGACATACTCCACAAAATAAAAATTATGACAATTTTTCTGTTCGAGAAAAATTTATTATTTTTCGTACTGAAGAGGAATTGTGGCTGAAAAGGTTGACTTTCTTTTAAAATTAGATTATAAAAAGTCGACCCTTAAGCCAATGTGACAAAAACTTTTGTTTATACTTTATATTTTCAGATTTAATACAGAAGGTTAATATAACAGTATAAGGCTTATTCTCTTGAGCCTTTGACTTTTATGTCCCCCGCGTTTTTTGATAATTTTTCATAAAAACTAATGCATTTCAAATGATGGGTACAGAATACAGAATACAGAATACATAATTTCGCAAAAGTTATATTTCAAAAGATTTCACGTCATTAAATTTCTTTATTCGTTTGTATTTATAAAAAAAAAGCATTGAATATGTTGACTCCAAGACTTGTTCTTTTTACAAAATCTTTTACATTTCAAGTTATTTCTCATGTTATGAAAAATTCAATAACAAAACTATTATAATAACATATTTCGTTTAGAGAAGTATAAAGAACATGACCTTATTGATAAAAAGCATATTATGTCTGCATGCGTTAAAATCATTACTTATAATGAAAGTGTGCCCCTCACTTTTTGTGTCGACTCCACAGTAGGTCTAATTTATAAAAAAAGCAGATAAAATAATATTAAGTGATGTTTTTATAAAATTATGTCAAAAATTTAATTATTTAAAAAAATGAGTATTCTACAATATTGTCTCAGTGTCTTCTGGAGATGAAAAAAATTGGATAAGAAAAATTGATCACTGCGCTTTTAATCTGCAGCTCTAGCCACTTTTCATTATCAAAATTGTCGACTCCACAAAAATTTCACTTTTGAAGCAGCTTGAATATAGTTATAGTTGAAAATTTTTCAAAATAATAATCAGTCGCTGTCTTTCACTGATCCAAGAATCTTTTAATCTATCAATTTGTTTTCGAAATAACTTTCTTAATTCTGGTTATTGTTGAACAATTACTGAAGATATAAAATGACTAGAAAGACTATTTATCATAATGTTCTACAATTTTACCTTTTGTTCTGTATTAGGTACTGCCGTGTTTTAATAAAATAAACAATATGAATATACTTCTATTCAAAATTCAGTTTCTCATATTCGCAACAGATGACCGCAAATCATTTGTTTTTAACCTGCTACCTTTCAATTTACATATAGTATCGGCAAAAATTATGAGACCACCTATTCTTTGTTAGTCGCATAAAATCAGATAATTTTTATAATACACAAATTAAAATTTTTTGCTGAAAGTAGCATGAAAGATATCAAAATTCTGCGTCCAATGATCCCGAGTTGAAGTATTTTTGCCCATTTTTTAAAATGATATTGCAAAAATGTCGAAAGATCAACATTTTAAAAAATTTTAAATAACTTCTGGAATAATGGATATTTTTAAGTGTTCTTGATCTCTTTTTAAAGATAAGTGAACGTAGAATATGACTATTGTGTCAAGAATATCCCAGTATTTTTTCCCAGAATTTCGCCAAAGTTTAAATTTGAAACAAAAAGATCGTAAAACACTTAAAAATGTACACTATTTCAGGAATTATTCAAAATTTAAGTAAACTTTGAAATTTTGACTTTTTTGGCAATATCTTTTTAAGGAATTCATAAAAACACTTCATCTTGGAGTCATTAGACGCAGAATTTTGACACCTTTCGTGATATTTTGAAGAAAAAATTTTACTTGATGTATTATCAAAATTATCTGATTTTATGCAACTAACAAAAAACAGGTCATCTCATAATTCCCGCCGGCACTGTATTTTGAAATATCTATAATAATCACTGGCATGGGATTTAACGATGTTCAGAGTCAAATTATTAACTTTGAAGGATTCAAGAAGCTGTGTACAAAAAATAACGAACATTCCTGCCTTTTTATTAACATTTATCAATCAAAAGGTTATTTTTATCAATCAAACATTTATCAAACCAAAGGTTCGAGGTAATTGCCCATATGACTTTCAACATATCACGATTCAGTAGGAAGAACGTTCAAATAATGTTTTCAAATAGAAAAAACTGGTCATGGTAAGACTACCATCCAACAGGACTGTACTTGGACTAAATTTGAATCCGATCGATTTTTGAATGCCAAATGCGATTATGTTTGAAGAAACTTGTAGCAGTGATGGTATCGGAAACCGGAAGTTTGGAAAAGTTTGGCGCAAATGAGTCGATGTCAGGTAACTCGTGCAGTCATTAAGGATGTATCGACTTGCGATGTATTACCGGAATGTACGTAGTCGCTCACGTATCTGCTTTGATGTACACCGCACTATGCATTGTAGATGCATTATAATGAATACTCACAAAGTCAGGGTATGTTGGTATTATGGATGATGGTGTTAGTGCGTTCGATAATCAAAAGTGCCTATATCCGCGCTTCGGCTAAGATTATATGAATAGAAAGGCGCCGTGATACGTGAGGGGCGTGTGCAATTGAAAATCATATTACGTAAAGACAGGGCATCATCAATTCAAAATTTGCCGTTTCTTTTCAACTGTTGCGACCTCCACTTCCATCGACATATCCTATCGAAACCCCCTAGTGCGAGTAATCGACATTTCCTACAAATCGGATCAAATCCAACCAAGAGCAACTAAGGTCATCCGGAAGCTATCATTGGACGTTTCATTTCTGCACATCATTTGCAGTTTCATCTTCTTACAACACTGATTTTAAATTGCAGAAATAAAATCATTTACTTGATTGAGGAAAATTATAAGCAACTAGATCTTTGTTTTTAAAAAAGATGCATACATATTACCCCCCGTAGCACGGAATATTCCATTCACATTTCTTGAATATTCCATTGGAACATTGGGAATATTCCCAGCGAATATTTCAGCAATATTGTAGGAACCTTCAAATGTTCTAGATCTTGAATATTCTCGGGAAATATTCCTGCGGAATATTGGAACATGACCCTGAATGTGCCCTGATTGTCCCTGGGGAATATTTCTGGTACGTTATCCTGGAAGTGTCTTGAATTTTCCTGTGGAATATTCCTGGAAAATTTCCCCGAAAGTGACCTGAATGTTCCTATGGAATATTTTTGTATCGTTGTCCCGAAATAAACTAGAAAATTTTAAACTTTTTCACATAACATTTTTACAATATCAGTAATATTTTACAATGATGTTTTGAAACAATTTTTTTACGTGGCCTGGAGAATTATACGAAGACATTTTTTTTATTATGATCGTATTACAATATTCTTTTAAATTGACGATAAGATACAATCTACGAGTTGAAAATTCGACATCTATTCAATTTCTTAAATACTAAAATTCAGAAAGTTGGCCGAAACATAATTATGGCGAATTTATCGGACACAGGTGAGCCAATCAATTTTAAAAACTTCTCGACGCGTATCTGATATTGTATTTGAGATAAACCTAAGTTATTGTCAGTTCTCAAAAATTCCTCAATTTTTAAAGCCAAGGAATTCAATTTTATTTTGAAAGTATAGTGAAACATTCTTTTAAGAAAACTTGAGAAAAAAGGCGTAAGAGAATAAGGTGTGAATTAAATGAAGTATTATTTAGAAAATATAATTTTAATTTTACACCATTGTTATCAAAAGTTGAACTTCAAACCTATAATGGTATGAAATATTATTAATAATTTATACCTTTTTAATTTTGTATATTTCTGAAAATAGTAAACATAAAATCTTCTTTCCTGCAGTTCATCTCATGTCAATTAAAAGATTCAACTTATATTTTAAAATTATATCCAATATGTAACCATTAAGGCTCCCAGAAAATAAATAGTTCCTCAATTTCGAAAGAATTTCTGTAAAAAATTGCTATTTAATTCAATTTTCAAAACATCATTTTTCTTAACTAAGACTTTTACAATCTCTTCTAAAATTAATATAAATTATATCATATAGCAGATAAAAATATGTTCACAATAATCGACAGTAATCGACACAAAAATTTTAACATCAATTAATTATATGTTCACAATGCTGAACTCCAAAAAAAGTTATCACAAAATAATCAATACACAAATACCAAACTAAATTCATGATGAAATAATTAAAATGAGAAAAGGGTCGCTCATGTGAATGAATAATTTATACAAAGTTTATTCATATAATGTTTAGAAAGATGACCATGCTATGTCTATCATTTTCTGCTTTATTATCTAACTGAAACGATAATGATTGTATATAGATTTAAAAAATGATAATATTATATATAAATAAGTTGTATGGATTTTTATGACAGAAAATGAATGAAGTAAGCTGTTGGAATAATTCAAAGTTCTTCTATTTGAAAAAAATTGGTGTTCGCTTATTGTTCACTTCATTATTTTTCCAGATGAACTTTTTTTGTCTTTAGAAGGAACGTATATTTTTATAGAAATTTTATAGAAATTTTATAGAAAAAAAGAAAGTTATAACCTAACCATTAAGTTATATTACAATTTATCAAAAAAGGTCGCCTTAGAATAAACGAAGATAAATATCGACCAGAAACTTTAGGATTCGACAAATCATGAAGTCTATTCTAATTTCTCCAAATTTGTCAGAGAGGTTGCATAACCTGGATATCTTTTTAAACAATATCGAAATAAACTTTAAACAAATTATTCGTTCTGGTGAGCCACTCTTTTCTTGTTTTAATTTTTTCATTATTAATTTATTCTCACATTTATTTATTGTATAAGAACATTTTTCGGAGTTATTATTCATCATTGTAAACATAATATTTTTTATATTAATTTCCGGAGAGTGTGAAAAAGTCTAAATCACGTGAAAACGTTTTTAAAATTAACTTATACGTTAATTTCTTACAGAAGTACTTTTGAAATTAAAGAAAAAATATTTCCTGAAAACGAGGGGGAAACATCTCTGGTAATCCGCTGGATCACTTGATAATCCGAACTGGTAATCCAGGGTAATCCGAGTAATCCGGCGTAATCCGCAGTAATCCGAAGTAATCCGTAGTAATCCGAAGTAATCCAAGTAAATCGCAGTAATCCGAATAATCCGAAGTAATCCGGAGTAATCCGAGTAAATCGGAGTAATCCGAGTAATTCAGAGTAATCCAAATAAATCGGAGTAATCCGAGTAATTCGAGTAATCCGGGGTAATCCGGCTTAATTCGCAGTAATCCGCGGTAATCCAGAAAAAAATAGATCAAGAAAATAAGATAACGATTAAAGTGAGGAAGAAACAACTCTGGTATTCCGCTGGACCACTCAGAGATCCGAACTGGTAATCCGGGGAAATCCGAGTAATCCGGCGTAATCCGAAGTCATCCGCAGTAATCCGGAGTAATCCAAGTAAATCGGAGTAATCTGAGTAATCCAAGGTACTCCAGGTTCATCCGGGGTAATCCGAGGTAATCCACCTCCGCTGGACCGCGATTTTAGGTGTTGTTTCCCCCTCACCTGAAAGCTATCAACTTTGAAAATATTCTAAAAATATAATAGATGGATTTTATAAACTCAACATCAGAAGAGCTCAATGAGAAAAGATATTATTTCTACAACTAGGTGTATAAAATAAAAAAGGTACAAATTATTAGCAATATCGTAATAATCATCATAAGTTTGAAATTTAATTTTTGTTATTATAATTTATGTGGAATTGAATTATATTCTTAAATATAATAATGTTAACTATAATAATATTATGAAATATTTTAATTTAATGTTCAATTCAATTAGAATATGAATAATTCTTTGAAATTGATCGAATAAAATGTGTTCTGCATTAGAATTCTAGTATAATACATTAGAATTTTAGTATTTAAGTAATTGAAATGTTGAATTGTCACCTTATTGTTGATTGTGACTTATTGTCAATTTAAATTGTAATACCATTATAAAAAATTGGGAAAATCAGTTTTCGCATAAAACTAATACCTTCTCATATGATGATCAAAATGTAAAAATATCTTTGTGTAATTCTCAACGGCACAACAACGAAAATTGTTTTTAAAAAAAGTTAAATGCCGATATTGTACAAATGTTATGTATTTATTTAAGAATTATGTCCTGTGTGAAGATAAATAAATGCCCAAGGCGCATTAATTGATTTTTATAATTCAGTTTCATAAACCGAATAAGAGTACTGTTAACAATATAAATATTTTTTAAATTTTCTAGTTTGTTTCTTTCTTCTTTGTTTCTATCATTGTCGGGACAATGATCCGGGAATATTCCATAGAAACATTCAGGCCACTTTCGGTGCAATGTACCAGGAATATTCCACGGGAACATTCAAAAGACTTCCAGGGCAACGTTCCGGGAATATTCCACAGGAACAATCAGCACATTCAGGGTCATGTTCCAATATTCCGCAGGAATATGCCCGAAACATTTCCCAGGAAAATTCCAGATGTAAAACATTTTAAGGTTCCCGCAATATTGTTGGAATATTCTCTGACAATATTCTCAATGTTCCAATGGAATATTCTAGGAATGTAAGTAGAATATTTCGTGATGTGGGAATAAAATATTATTCTTATCGACTGAAAAGAACTGAATTGTTTAGAATTCAGAATTAGATCTTCCTTATAAATTTTACATAGAACTTAAAATGGTAGGAGATTCCCAAGACCTTCATCAACTCTTCAGCAATTTTTTCAAAAATTGAAGTCAATTTTCCTGAATCACTCATAATATCCAGTTATAGATCTCATGTCTCATCTAAAATGGAATTGGGAGATTCTATCAGTCGCTGGATTCAATCAAATCTGTTGGTGAATTCATGAAAGAAAACAATAAGAGGCAAATATCGGTCGGCTTCCGCGCTACGCGGGTCGAGGCCGTTGGTTATGCTGCTTCTGTTGGAGTTGCTGCTCTGTAATTTGTGCGGCAGAGCCCGCGGGATCGTCGATTCTCCCCCTCCCCCAACCATTCTTTACGAATGGTATTTTCCGCGGGGAAGAGACCAAGAAGTCCTGGAACAGTCTCTGGCAAACCCGGCGCCACTATCACTGCCAATTACATCGCCCTACCGACCATTTTAATCTCAACCAACCCATAAAAAATGCAATAACTTTTTTGCCCTCATACATTACGAGAAACACTAAATATAACGATGAAGGAGCCTTTTTCATCATTCTTTCCATCCCTTCATACACCATAAGACAAAACAGCTAATTAGGATCTTTCTCCTTTTCAAGTTGAATTCTTTTTACAAAGGAACATTTAAAATTTTATTAAAATAGTTTTCAGTTTGTTTTGAATACAATTTTATTCAGTTTTCTTCATCAGTAAAAAGTAAATTTCTCACCAAATAAATGTACGTCAAAAACTTTATAATGATCAATGTTTTTTTTAAGAAGAAACTTCCCAGGTGGAAAAATTATGCATAATCTATGCATAATGAACAATGTCAAAAATGACAAATGCCAAATGCCACATCACTATGCCAAAAATTATGCATAAATTATGCATATTCAATAAATCTGAAGGTATCAAAATGTTGGAAACAGTTGAAAACTAGTTGTCATTTGTTTTCAACATTTTACGTATAATTTAAGCATAATTTTTTGCATAGTGACTATCCATAGTTCAGTATGCATAGATTATGCATAATTTTCCCACCTGGGTTCTTATTGGTTACACTTCTTATCGTCCGTAAATTTCAACTCTGAACTTGATACTATGACCTCTTTGACTTTTGAATTTAATAGTAACGAATGTGAAACCTTCTCCACCACTGATAATTGTCGCATAAGCACCATTTCCATTTGCCTTCTGGTCCAGTGCCCTGATCTGACTAATGATTGCTCTTCCATTTCCGGTGAATGTTTTTGATAATGTTACTATTTGAAAATACTTTTTTTCCTTTAAAATATTTTCATTTTGTATTAACCAATCCCCAGGAACTCTTTCTCCAACAATCAAGTCATGAGAGTTATTTTTGTCTGATGTAGTTTCGATGCTGGGTATAGTTCTGAGGAATACTGCCAGAGAAATGAGGAGAAAATGTCTGAAGAACATCGTGATAGTTCTTTCTTGATTTCCTGTTAAGAAAAATGTCTAAATTCTGAGACTGTTATTCACAGGAAAAGAATCTAAATTTTGAGATTGTTAATCACAGGAAAAAAATCTAAATTTTGAGATTGTTAATCACAGGAAAAAAATCTAAATTTTGAGATTGTTAATCACAGGAAAAAAATCTAAATTTTGAGATTCTTAATCACAGGAAAAAAATCTAAATTTTGAGATTGTGAATCACGGGAAAAAAATCTAAATTTTGAGATTGTGAATCACAGGAAAAAAATCTAAATTTTGAGATTGTGAATCACAGGAAAAAAATCTAAATTTTGAGATTGTTATTCACAGAAAAAACCCAAGTGGAAAAATTATGCATAATCTGTGCATAATGAACTATAGATATGCAAAAAATTATGCATAAAATGTTGCAAACAAATGACAACTAGCTTTCAACTGTTTCCAACATTTTGATACCTTCAGATTTATTGAATATGCATAATTTATGTATAATTTTTGGCATAGTGACTACCCATAATCCATTATGCGTAAATTATGCATAATTTTTCCACCTGGGAATGTATGAATTTTTATGGAAATATAATAGAAAACGAAGATGTTAACAGAAGATTGATGTAATTAATTTGATTGCAAAAACACTATCGAAATCAACAATTAATAGGTATGAAAAATAAAGTGAATATTTTTATGGATCGCTTGATCGATTTATTTCAAATCGTACAAAATATATGAATTTATAAAACCTTCGGAGTCATAAGCATATTGCTATTCAACTGCTGTTATATGCACTCACGATATGTACTTGCTACACGTGTGAGTCGCAATTGAGGAAATTATTGATATCTTATCGGCAAAAAAAATAAGAAACGTATTTCACATATTGTATACGTGACATTCTTTTGTCAATCTATTTTGAACTTCTGTTTTCAGGATAAAATGAAAAAATCTGTTTTTCCTATTTCCATCAAAATTAATCAAAGAAAAATGCAAGTCTGTATTGATGCTTAAAAAAATTTATATCTCCAAACGTGTAAAGAATAAATTGAAAAAATAATAAAAAATGAGAACTCATCTTCACTACTCCAATCTTAAAAAACTGAGTAAAATGTATGATAAATCAACTAAAATTTGTCTAAATATGTGGCTAAAATATCTCTAAAATATCTTTACAATTTAATACAATGAAATACATTTCTATTCAATTAAAAAATTATGTTGCTAAAATTTAATTCAGAGATTTTATAAAAAATTATGTTCAGTGTATTATTTGTATTATTTTATGTAACTTTTCTATAATATTTAAACTTTGGAAGACTTATTGCAATTTTCGTAATATAAAATATAATATTTATAAGTTTCGATCTTTTTTAAATTTTGTAGGTTTTCTCTTCGTATGAAAGGTCAATATATAGAGAAAACAGCTCTTAATTTTAACAAGCAACGTTTCAGACGTGAATTATAAACTGAATTATATTATGAATTGTAATTACGAATGAATTATAAAATTGTAAAAAAGTAATTGTGTAAATCTTAGTAAAAATTACGACTGTAATGTTTCTAAATTATTTTTGTTTTGTAGACAAACTAGTGGAATGAGTTTTATGATAATAAAATAAATGTTTGGGTTGAGAATGGACGATACTCACGTCCGAAACGTTACCTGTTAAAGTTAAGAGCTGTTTTCTTTGTATTAATCTTTCATACGAAGAGAAAACCTACAAAAAAAAAATATATGTTTAAAACTTACCGAAAAATTTAACAAAAGTTGTAGAAGTTGGATCTGTGAGGCAAAATAACGCTGTCTGATTTCCTTTTAAGTGGGAATCCTCAGTCGTTACCAAAGTGTTTTATACGTGATTCATTATCTTCATTTCAATCTTATCAACCGCAGTTGTACAGGAAACATGTGAACTAATTCACAGATTCGTAGGAATATTTTTGGACAGATAAGTTGATGCATTAAATTCTGGGTATTATAATTTTTGTCGAAAAATAATTCTGGGGAATAACCCACGGTATTTTAGCAATTTAATATTTAGTAAAAACGTATAACTAAAAAGCAGATATATTATAAACTATTTATTCAAACTCCAAATTATTCTACATTATAAGAATAATTTGGAGTTTGAGTAAATAGTTCATAATATATCTGTTTTTTAGTGATACGTTATTATTCTACAATTTGGAGTTTAAGTAAATAGTTTATAATACATCTGATTTTTACCAATACATTTCATTGATCCATAGAAAATTAAATACAAATTTTCATATTGAATTACGACATTCTACATTCTAGATTCTTCATGCTGGGTTTCGATGATAGAAATATGATATATCATTTTCATATGAGGTTCTTTGTAATCGAGAATTCGAAGATTGTTATGGTTATTGAATCGTAATTACTAACAACATTTGAATGATTTCCCAATATATGTCGTACATGCGGATAGCCTACATTGTCGCTTTGGTCGTTTCTTCAATTACGACATCAATTCAAGAGGTTCAATGCATACAAATCCAAGCTGGAAATCATTTGACAGACAAGAACAACATGTGAGCTTGATCGGTATTGATACTATTTAGAATCCTAATCATACTTTTTCTAAGGAACGTAATTGCATAATTTAATCTTCTGATTGTTGAAAAAAGTATGTCATTACTTATGAAGTAATACCCCACAGCATTTTAACTAACACCGAAATGTAACACATCCTTCTCCTTTAATTTGTATAACATTTTAAAGCATTATATTTAATGATCAAGCACACCAGGGTTTTCCTGGGTTGAAATTCTCTTAAAATATTTCTCATCATAAGAAAATTGTAATGCCGTCTATTATATCTTCGCTATTTTTCATACAGAGCATCTTTACTTATCAGAGAGTTGTGAGTTCCTACTTCTTGCACTTTTCCATAGTTAACCCCTTAACTGCCAACCCAATTTCAAGAAACATGCCCAGACTGACGAAAATTCAAAATTGCAGTTCAAACTCCTGATGGGGATTTTCTGAATGTAGGTTGAGAACTGATCAAGAAAATGTATGTCAATCAACATTTTCCTTTTGTTATAAATAATTTAGTAAAGAAATGTGGTTTTTGGGAATTGTTTACTTTCTGTTGCTTCAAACTGATATTTTTTGAAGGAAATGTAAGTGTAATAAAGCCTTATTAGAAACTGAATGGAAATAAACAATATTTAGTCATTAGTTCAACAATTTTAATAAACAAATGCACATTTGCACCATTATCTAATAAATATAATGCGCTTCTTCTGCAGGCGTAACTGCAGATATCTTGTTCTCTTGAGTGATAACTTGATATTAGACAACAATTGTTAATTGTTTAAACAACCTTAATAAACAAATGCATAACTTTGTCAGTTTTCACTGCAAACATTTAGTTTTTCCACAAAATCAATAGAAATTACCTAGATTTTGGCTCAGTACTGTCACAAACTTCCATTGGACAACCACTGCTGTCTTATTCACGAAGTTATTCATTTCTTAGCTAAAACTGTCTGAATAATAAACAATTGGCCAATAATAAACAGTTGGCCAATGGAAATTTGCGACAGTACTGAGCCAAAAGCAAGGTAATTTTAGTTGATTTTTTGGAAAAAACTGAAGCAACAGAAAGTAGCCAATTCCCAAGAAACCACATTTGTTCACTAAATTATTTATAACAAAAGGAAAATGTTGTCTTTTTAATACTTGCGTAAGACTACTTTGAAAGTCTGTTTAGCAAGAGCAAAATGATAAATTCGTCACGAAACCATTATTGCAGTGCGTTAAATGATTCGTAGATGCCTATGGTCCCCTTTATGAAACCTCTAAAATTTCGTCAGTTTTTGCGTATCTCTTACCGTTTTTCGAGATATTTCCAAATTTTGAAAATTGCTTATATTAAAACTTCAAATGCTTTGAATTTCGTACTTTTCACTGCAAATTCGGATTCAGCGACTGTCTCAACACATTTTTTCATTCATCACATGGTTTCTGATATTATTGACATTTGGAAGAAGTGTGTATTGAAGTAAAGAGGGCGATTTTTCTCTCCTTAGAGTTGATTACAAGGGGTAGGTTGTATTGACAGTCTTAGAAAACTCCTATTTGCATTCCAATGAATATTTTCGTGAATGAAAACTGAGTGATAGTATATAAAACAATAAGTAAACGAATTTTCTCCACTAGGGCAGTTTTTCTGAATTCAAGAGTGATTTTCAAGGGTTGTAACAGCATATATATTTTATATAATATCTGTATGTGTTAAAACATTTTTTCGTCCATCACGTGGGGTGTGAAATTATCACTGATCAATAAAAATGAGCTATATCCTCGCTGAATGCGACATATCATTTCCGAAGTACTTTTCAATGCTAAACACAAATCTGCCTTCCGTTTGTTGCTATCACGTCTAGTTTAATAGATATTTGCAATTAAAATTGTTAATAAAAAATTGTTTAACAATT
>JBAGKK010000268.1:3102611-3113915 GCA_037177015.1 Euceroptres primus
TCTCGGAAATGGTGCAAGATATCATAAATGAGTAAAAGAACTTTTTGTAAAACTTTTTTAATTGTGCAAACTATTTTGTTAACATTTTTTCGTATCTATAGTTATTTTAGAGAAAAATGTGAAAATTCGATTTTATGAAAAGAAATTCTCCTGACCACAAAAGTTATTTAGCCCGCATAAAACTCACAAGATGTCTTCCCTATGATAGTACAAATTCAATAAAAAATTGGCAAACAATATAAGTGTGGGGTTTTTGAGAAAATGGACTATAAATATTTTCAGAAAAACCACCGCTATTTTGTTAATTTTGAACATTTTCTAAATTTTCTGGCGGATCGTCTTCTTCGAAAGAAGACGGTAAACGCTGCCAAAATCTGGGAAGAAATCTTTAATATCTCAATTAGGTCAAAAGATATAGAAGTGTAAAGGAAAAATTTGGGTTTTTTTTTGAAAAACAAAGCAAAAAATTAAAATACCCATAACTTCGTGGACATTTTTTTTCATGAATCGCAAAAATACTTATGGCCTAATTTCCTCTAGAAAACAACATATTTTGTCCCCGAGAGATTCTGCGACTTCAAGTGTAGAACCTGCCTAATTTGAAATGGATTCTGTCAAATGCTTATGGGATTTATGTCCTAAAAAAAGTCCAGCTGAAATGGAACTAAAGTACCTACTAAAAAAGTTCAACTTGCGACCTGCTATCGGTGGACATTTTTGGGATAAAAGTACCAGAAAAGTCCCATTACCAGGAAAGTCACATTTCATTTTTTCTTCAAAATTTTCACAAGTCTTTATGGGATTTACATTCCAAAAAAATCCAGCAGAAATGGAAATAAAGTACCAAAAAAATGCACCTTGATTTTTTTTCTTGATATTTTCACAAGTGCTTGTAGGATTTAGGTCCTAAAAAAATCCAGCTGAAAATATGAAATGGGACTTTTCTGGTACTTCTGTCCCAACATAAATCCCATCAGCAGTTGTGAAAATTTCGTGAAAAAAAATCAAGGTGGACTTTTCTGATACTTTATTTCCATTTCTGCTGGACTTTTTTGGAACATAAGTCCGGAAAAACTTCAGCAGAAATGGAACTAAAGTATCAAAGAAGTCCACCTTGATTTTTTTTCTTCGAAATTTTCACAAGTCCTTGTGGAATTTAGATCCCAAAAAAGTCCACCTTTTTCGTACTTTCGTTCCATTTGAGCTGGACTTTTAAGGACATAAATGATATGAGCACTTGTGAAAATTTCAAGAAAAAAATTAAATGGGAATTTTCTGGTACTTTTGTCCCAACATTAATTCCATCAGCACTTGTGTAAAACTTCGAGAAAAAAAATCAAGGTGGACTTTTCTGGTACTTTAGTTCCATTTCTGCTGACTCTTTTGGTACTTTAATTCCATTAAGTAGAACCTTTTTGAGGACTTGTAAAATATTTTTCCTGCAATTGGGACTTTAATACTGATTTGTCTCATGCCTGGTACTTTTGTGGTACTTGTGGTGGGATGCCAATGGGATCCCAATGGGAATTTTTTTTTACTCGGGGAGTAAGTATATTCTCATATCTAAATTTCCCACCAGATTATTTCTTCAAGACATTAAAAACATCTATGCAATGAATTTTATGAATAGTTTTTTTATGGAAATACTTAAGGGGTTAGACCACTCTGACCGCTTCAAAATTTCGAAATTTTTTTTCGCTTAAAGTACTCTTTATACACGTGAAAATCATATTTTATTAGTTAAAAAACGATATCGAAAGTGAAAGGGCAATTTTCGAGGTATAGAAGTAGAGCGCACCACAGCGTGCTAACACTAACGAAAACTTTTAACGCGTTTTTCTCGAAACAGCATTTTCAAAATCGGTGGGCACTCTACCTCCGCCAATTTTCAATCAATCTACTTGAATATTTTTGTAATTTAATCGTCACATAATTTTCTAATCTAATACGTTTTTTTAAAAAATATTTATATCTCGATTTTCTGTTTAACTTTAGGTAACGAAATTTTTGGTTGAAAATTTATGTTTTACTTTGAATCAATGCCATTTCATTAAAAATGCACATTTTTTAAAACGGCTATGTATTTAACTAGCTTTTGGACTAAAAAAATTGATTTTTTTCTGTTTCATTGTTTTCGGTCACATTTAGGTTGAGTTATCGTGCCCACTGTTTGACCCTCTTTTTTTGAAGCGCTCCCGATCATCAGCTGTCAAGCCGCCATTTTTTAATACATCAACAAAAAAACATTTTCTACTTTAATATATGTATAATAAATTACTGTACATGGATTTTCATAATCACTTTGCATTTCTTAAAAAACAATTCCCGAAAAAGCCTTAAATTTCGGGGAGTCAAAGTGGTCTAACCCCTTAAATAATTTTTACAATGTAAATCACTTTTCACAATGATTTTCTATAAAGTACATAAAAACCTTTAAAATTTTAGTGACCTACTGTTGCATAGTTGAAAGATTTATATAGCAATTCTCTTTTTGGTGAGAAATCTGGCAGATTCTTATAAGAAGAGGAAGTAGGACCTGACTTATAAGACGTCAGAGGTATCTATCTATATGTACTTGATTCTTATGATTTTACCAGCGCTCCGATGTAAACGTCAGACATTTCGTTTATTTTCAGTGCCAGAGAGGACGTACGTGTAGTTTTACCACGAGTATATTCCCATGGGGTCACCGCGAAAGAACAGGAAGATTTCTGGATTACGATCCGGGCCTTTGATAGAAACTTATATGGCAAGAAAATGGATGGTACATTCGGCATTAAGGAAGTACGTGAGTCTAGAGCAAGCAGTCCTTATGGGTGCGTTTGCTATACGGGATGCGTCTCCCCCGCGTCATTCTCGTTTCGCGTTTCTTTTCTACTGTCGTAGATCGCGACCACCGCGGATTCTGCTAGCATCGAGATTTGTATATGATTCCACAAGATTATGAACTTTTACCTCGTCAGTCCCGGTCCGACAATGTTCAGGATGTGCTCCTTCGAACGGTCTTTTCCACTTTCTATGCTACGAAACAGACGATTAAGAGTTTATATATGGTACCCATCATACTAATAAATTTGACTTCTAAGTACGCCTATCATGGATAAGATCGTCTGGAAAGTTCTAAGACAAAGTTACTTTAAAAAAGAATCGCAATCGCAAGTATTAATATGAATATTTGAAATCTTCATAAAAGGTATTTCAATGTTTTCAATGAAAATAATTATAAATAATTTATTTACAGTACCAGTCACGAGTATCAGACCGCTTCACTCGCATCTCATCGGAAAAGAATTCTTGTCTTTTACATTTAATAACTCGGAAAGGAAACGCGACTGTAACTTTTGGCAAAAAACATTGAAAAGATTAAGAAATTTCGCGTCGAAAGAGCCATATGTGAATAACTTTGGAATATTTTTAGTCAAGATAGAATTTAAGAAAACTAGAAGGAAATAATGTGCTAGGTGACAAATTTTCGACCCTTTTTTCAATTCCTGGAAAAATGCAGAAAAGATTTAAGAGAATTTTGAGAAAAATGCATAGCGGTACTTTGAAGTATAAGCTTCAAAATGAAACCTAGAAATTCCAGATATCTTTATTAATCGTCTAGTAATAAATACAAATGTGCCATTATATTTTTATTTTCGCGAGACTCCATGAACATGTAGTGAATGCGAGCAAATGCTTGATCATCGCATGTTTAGAACTTGAAGCGGGGCTGTCTTGTACATTAAAAAATTTTAGGAACAAGGGGCACCTTTTTATTTCTCGCTGTAACTTCAAACTTTAATTAAATTGCAATTAATTATTAATTATTAATTTCAATAAATAATTGATTGTAATTTAATTAGATTTTGAAGCCATAGTGAGAAATAAAAAAGTGCTTCTTGTTCCTAAAATTTTTTTATGTATAAGACGGGCCTGCTTCAAGTTCTAAACATGCGACGATTAAGCTTTGCTCGCATTCACTATATGGGCAATTTTCTTTTGTTGGTTACGTTACAGTTTCACACAAATTTTTCGAAATAACGTTTTTTGGTTATTTTTTTGATATTCCGGTTGTATTTTATTCAAAGGCACTAAAAAACCCTTCAAAATGAGCATTCGACTGAAAAAAAGTTTTCAATAGAAGCCGAGAAATTGCAATTTGCAAGAGCGTTAGAACGAACGAATCTGCACTTTGCAGATTCGAACGAACGAAATTGCAATTTGCAAGAGCGTTAAGTAACGAACGAATCTTGAAATTGCAATTTCTCGGCTTCTATTCAAAAATTTTTTTGAGTTGAATGCTCATTTTGAAGAGTTTTTTAGTGCCTTTAAATAAAATAAAACCCGAACATCCAAAAAAATAAACAAAAAAAGTTATGTCGAAAAATGTGCGTGAACTGTAACGTAACCAACAAAAGAATTGCCCATATGTTCATGGAGTCTCGCGAAAATAAAAATATGATGGCACATTTGTATTTATTAATAGATGATTAGTAAAGATATTTGGAGTTTCTAGGTTTCATTTTGAAGCTTATACTTTAAAGTACCGCTATGAATTTTTTCAAAATTCTTCTAAATCTTTTCTACATTTTTCCAGGAACTGAAAAAGGGTCGAAAAATTTGTCACCTAGCGCATTATTTTCTTCTAGTTTTCTTAAATTCTATCTTGACTAAGAATATTCCAAAATTATTCACACATGGTTCTTTCGACGCGAAATTTCTTAGTCTTTTCAATGCTTTTCGCCCAAAGTTACAGTCGCATTTCCTTCTCGAGTTATTAAATGTAAAAGACAAGAATTTTTTTCCGATGAGACGCGAGTGAAGTGGTCTGATACTCGTTATCGGTACTGTACTTCGGTATGATCTAAGAAATTCACATTTGCGTTTGCTATTCATCTATACGAATCAAAATTGTTTGGGACAAAAATGCACGACAGAAAATAAAAACACAACAGAAAAAAATTTAAATTAAATTCGGATAAATTAGGAACAAGCTTAAAGAAAAACATACATCTAGATGGAAGCATGTGGATATTATTAGGTAAACTGACTATTTAGGACTATAGAAAAAAATAATTACATTACTTGGTGTTTCTTTATGTGGGCTTTAGGGTCCAATAATAAAAAACTGTGTTTTTTAATCAAACGTTTCTAATCAAATGGGAGTCCTCTTCAGTGATTTATTTCTAAACAAAACCGGAATTACATTTTCAGTAATACACTTTCGATACAGATAACAATGTAGAAAAAATAATATAATTAGAGAAATTAAATTGCAATTATAACGCTGTTTGTTGTATCAGTCTCTGTTTTTAAATATATATTTTGTATAATAAGTTTTATGACAATCAATCAATTAATTAGTACCAATGAATCAAATGTAATTAGTTGCAATTAATTGCAACCAATTCATGACCAATCATTAATTAATTAATTAATCAATTATAAAGTGTAAAATAGTAATATGAAAGCATACTGAAACGCAACATAGATAATTATAGAAGAAATATAACAAATTTTAAACCATTTTTGAAACATTGTTTGCAGAATAAGCTGAATGAATTTGATACTAATAAACAATGTAGAAATGTATAGAATTAAAAAATTATGAATAAAATTAACTTCTTAAAGATTTTTTATAAAGTTTACAATTGTAAAAGAAATATTTTTTAAACGTTCTAAATAACAGATATGTAATTGAAAAGAATAAATTATTAAATGTAAAAGAAAAGAAGAAAAAAAGAAAAAATCATGATATCAAAATGTGTATGTCTCTTCAGTTATAAATTTTTTTATTATAATAATGAAAATAAAGACAGAGGTTATACATAAGGTTATACATTTGTTTATTATAATAATAAAAATAAAGACAGAAGAGGCATTATTTCTCAAATGTACCCAATCCAAAAAATGAATTTTTCCGATCGGGCTCAAATTTATAAAAAGTTGAGTCCTATTAGATGGCACTTCAAAAAAAAAAAGGATTGTTCATGTTGGTCAAAAACTCGCCGAGGTAGAGAGGGCGAAATTTATGTTCTTTACGCAAAGAGCCTCTATTTCGGATATAAATATCTTTTTATGTATGCTATATAAAAATTTTGACCCAAACGTTTTCGATAGAATTTTCCCAATCTTTCGAATGAAATAAAAAAAATTTTGAAAAATTCAAAATTTAGCCATCATTTTTTAAAACCAAAAATATTTCTGATTTTTTCAAGTTTGATATTTTTTTTTTGAACCAAAAATAAAGCTTAAAATGCTTACTTTCAGATTCTTGAATATCCAAATGTCGTTTTTTCTTGTTTTTGAAAAATTGAATTTCAAGAAACCTGGTAAATTCAAAAAAATTTTTCTATGCGTGGAAATAATTCGGAATATTTTTTTCATGTACAGTTTTTCATAACTAACAATATTGTAAAAAAAGAAATTCAATAGAAATTTTGTTGTTGATTTTACAATTTATTGAGAATTTTCAAAAATGAATTTTGTTTAATTTCATTAATTGCACAGTTTTAATGTACAAATAACATTTATACTTATTATATTATGTACATTACATGTAAATTGCACATTAAAAATGCGCAATTAACTAAATTCAAAAAATTTAATTTTTCAAAATTTCCAAAAAATTTTAAAATCAACAAACAATGTTTTTTTGAATTTCTGTTTTTAGAATATTTTCTTATCAAAAACTGTACATGCAAAAAATTTTCCAAATTTTTTCGCGCGCAGGAAAATTTTCTTAAATTTACCAGGTTCCTTAAAATTCAACTTTTCAAAAACATCAAAAAAAGACATTTTGCTATTCAAGAATATGAAAGTAAGCATCTTAAGCCTTATTTTTAGTTAAAAATAAAAAGAAAAAATGTTATATGTCTTTATATATATATATATATTACTAATCTTGGCAATTGTGTAAGAAAATCCTCATATCGTTATTGCACTAATAATATTCGTTACCGAACATTACCGCTAAATTTAATGTAATTTTCTGTTGTTTTTTCGGAAACCACATATTCGGTAGCCGAAGTGGCTAGTTGCTCTTGTCATTATCGGAAAATAACTGGTATCTAAGGGACCGTTCAAATAATACGTAACCCTTGGGCAAGAGAGAGGTGTACATAATTTACTTGAAATTGAGAGAGACACAGATATACCAAAAGCGTTACGTCTTTTTTGAACAGCCCCTAAGGGCATTTTTGAAACGGGCCAATATTTAAAAACAAAAACCGCTACAACAAACAGCGTTATAATTGCAATTTAATTTCTATAATTATATACTCTTTTCTACATTGTTATCTGTCTCAAAAGTATATTACTGAAAATGTAATTTCGGTTTTGTTTAGAAATAAATTACTGAAGAGGACTCCCATATGAGTCGAAACGTTTGATTAAAAAACACAGTTTTTTTATTATTGTCCCCTAAAGCCCACATAAAGAAACACAAAATAATTTAATACCAGAGAGTCAATATAAATCTCCATCATGAATTTAAATAATTACATTAATTCACAGTAAAAATAAACACTGACCTTCATTTGAATCACTGATCCGCATTCAATTCCTTTGCCCTATACTTTTTGTTTTAAAAAAAATGAGAATTTGGAAATGGTAAACGAAAGTAGAATTAGAATTTTAGAAAATTTTTCTTCCATTACAATTTCCAATCATAATTGGAAATATTACGTTTTTGCAGGCCCATTTAATAAACACTTGTTTTTAATTAGATTGATTAAATTTAAATAAATTGATGGGGTTTTGTTCTTTTCCTCCTCAATTACTCCATTGAAAAGGCGAATATAAATAATGAAATAGTTAAAAATCCGAAGCATTAGAGGGAACTATTCTTGCTGAAAGGTGATGGAGAAGTGATTGATTTCAACCACAATTCAGCCTCATGCATCAGCATCAGGATCTTGAAACAGGTGTCTCATATGTTTGTGATTTTCTTTCAGCGATCAAAGGAAGTGTATACAGCAGACGTGCTCGTTGCACTAAACACGTCATGCCATCTTTCAACCCTGGCTTCACTGCGGAAGGCAGCTATGCAAGGGCATTCTGCATTATCGAATCGAGTATACCCATGAAGTGTAAATCACAAGGCGCATAGGCACACTAAAGGGAGCTACTCTTTTCATCAGAGCATCTCTCCTTTACTCTCTTGAGTGCATTCTTCACTTCCTTCTTTTCTATCTTTTCTATCCTCTCTCTTCCTCCCTTTCTCTTCAACCCTTTTCTCTCTTTCTCCTCTCAATTCTTCCTCCCAACCCCACTTTCTTATTGCGGACCATCTCTAGTCGCTAGAGCGGCATCAGCTGCCTGACAAGGCGTATAATTAATCCTTAATGACGCTGGCATAAATCCATCTCGGTAAGCCGTTTGCCCGTACATCGCGTACACGAGAGGAGCTTTACTAGCGAAATCAGCGCCAGCTTTGTCGCTGTCGTCCATTTTCCACGTTATTTATGCGCCCGTCAGCCCCTCGAACGGATCGGCCTCGCCAAGAAAAGGCGCTTTCAGCATAGTAAGAACCTGCACTGCAAGGTGGATTCGATGGACCTTTCTTCATCCGGCGTTGAAATGGAAAATGATTTCTGTCGTCGTCGTGTGATAGAATTACCGTCTGGCAGCAAGCGGAGAAACGGTTAATTGAAATTTCTTAACTTGAAATCCGAAAGAAATCTTGTAGAATAACGGTGCGCTCAGATTATCTTATTTCTATTGCCATTTTTCCGAGGTGCGTCGCATTAACATACTTCAAAGATGACCTTGAAATATGACGCAGGTCACGAGGTTGATGCGATAATAAAATGTCTAATTATAGCAAAAGAATGTTGGACTCGATCTATTATTCAGGATAACAAATCCTTATAAAATTTCTTGAGGAATAAGAAAGTAATAATATTTTTTCAATTCTCAAAACGACACGTCCAGACTTTATTTAGTAGATGTTATAAGTTGCAAAATTTCGGTAACGTACCGTTACCCTCATCAGGCACTATATATAGAAGAACATGACAATTATTAAAATTATATCTTATATAATAGATATTAAGCATATTTAGAAAAGTCTACTTACCAAGATGATAAGGAAAATTTCTCTGCTGAGATACAAAATTGGTAAAGTCGATGGTCATTATATTTAATTCAGTTAAAATGTTTAAAATGTTTGAAATGTTCAATGTTGGAGATTTTTACTATAAAGAAAAATTATTGGAATTGTAGTAGTCAGATATTAAAAGATAATTTTAAAATGATTGGGTAAAATATAGTTGCATACCTTTATTTTGAGGTTAGAATTATTGAGAAGTTATTTTAAATGTAACTCTGAAGTAACTATTGTAAAGATTATTATAAATTGAAAATTAATTTGTGAACTAAGTAATATTGGTGGTAAACAAACTTTTTGAGCCAGTAAATATTATTATATAACATTTTGTATCTGAGAGCGCAAGTCTATAAACTTACGCTCTCAAAGAATATAAGTACAAAATGTTATATAATAATATTTACTGACTCAAAAAGTTTGTCTACCACCAATATTACTTAGCTCACAAACTAATTTTCAATTTATAATAATGTTTACAATAGTTACTTCAAAGTTACATTTAAAATAACTTCTCAATAATTCTAACCTCAAAATAAAGGTATGCAGCTATATTTTAACCAATCATTTTGAAATTATCTTTTAATATCTGACTACTACAATATTCCAATAATTTTTCTTTATAGTAAAAATCTCCAACATTGAACATTTCAAACATTTTAAACATTTTAATTGAATTAAATATAATGACCATCGACTTTAACAATTTTGTATCTCAGCAGAGAAATTTTCCTTATCATGTTGGTAAGCAGACTTTTCTAAATATAATTAAGGGGGTGTGATACGTTATGATGTCACGAATTACCGACGGGGTTTAAAAAATATTCGGCAATCCTATTTTAAAACAAACAAAGATATCAAGTTGAAACTTAAGAGAATGATGGGAAATATGAATGGGCACGATCTGTTATGTGTCATTTTTTTGAAAATTTTGAAAAAAATTTTTTCAAAATAATATTTCTTTCAAAATTTTGAAAAAATGACACATAACAGATGTGCCTTATCATATTTTCTATCATTCCCTTAAGTTTCAACTTCATATCTTTGTTTGTTTAAAGATAGGATTGCCGAATATTTTTTATATCCCGTCAGTAATTCGTGACATCATAGCGTATCACACGCACTTAATAACTATTATATAAGATATAATTTTAATAATTATCATGTCCTTCCATATATAGTGCCTGATGAGGGTAACGGTACGTTACCGAAACGTTGCAACTTATAACATCTACTAAATAAAGTCTGGACGTGTCATTTTGAGAATTGGAAAAATATTATTATTTTTTTATTCCTCAAGAAATTTTTATTCAACTTTCCCGGACGTAAAAAACTTTGGATTTAACATCTTCCCATAATTTATAATTATAAAATTTCACACTTCAATATCTTTTCCTACTTTCTAATATTGATTGATTAATGAATTCTGAAATATTGGTTCTTTCATATAAATACCTTACACATACACACACACACACACACACACACACACACATGCACTATATTATAATGGTTCTAATTTTCTTTTTTTGAAATTCCTTTGTTCTTATTTGTGAATATTTCTCGAATCCCTAAAAAAAGAAAGTACATCAAATTTGAGTCAAATCGGTAAACATTTACCCATGGACCAAGGGCCTTGAAGTTTTCCATGTAATTTACATGGGGAAAATATAGCAAAAACGAAATATGTACATAATATCGACATTTTTCATTAAAATCAAACACTCACCTAGGACCGTTATCTCGATGTGATGCTGGAAACATTCCAAAAAGTCAAAACTCGACATTTTGAAAAATCATAAAATGGCGGGCCCTCTAAATGGACCCAAAAATGATGTTTTCTTAAGGGGTTAGTAATGAGCAGGCCAAAATAAGGCTTTTTTACAAATTTTTTTTGAAGACTGGTTTATTTATTTTTTGAACAACGTTTTTTAAATCAAATAATACATGTTTCAAGAAGTTACAACAATTTTTTCATCGCAAAATATTAATTTTTATCAGAGTCATAAGCAATTTTGTCAAGGGTAAAAAAAGGCGGTGCCCACTGCTGCACAAGACTCAAAAACTCCAACGGCATTCATTAGTAAATTGAACTGGCTACTGCGTGGACGAAGGCATTTTTATTCCGAAAAATATTTTTCTTCAACACATGCATGAAAACCACGGGTTTTCGAGCGTGTGAAGCGAGCCAGAAGTTGCTGTTTTCAGAGCTG
>JBAGKK010000268.1:3123303-3135361 GCA_037177015.1 Euceroptres primus
ACTTATGTTTAATCACAGACTGAAGTGATAAATATTAATCGAAAATACATATTTTAAAACTTTCGTAACACGTAAAAAATATTTTTTAACAGAATCACAAGTAGTTGCTTAAGTGCTATTGAAATCTGAAGAATAAAAAAATAAAATATAAGTTATAATCTTGATCATAAATAAAATTCCCGAGGTGTTCCCGGTTTTTTGACGGTAAAATAAAATTCTCGGGTTTTTTCCGGTTATTTCCTGGTAAAATAAAATTTCCGGGTTTTCCCGATTTCCCGATCCGCTAGACATCCTGTCTTCGTTAGCCTAAAATTAACAAATCTACGTCGTATTTTGAATAGTTTAAATAAAAAAAATATAAAATATAAATATATTTATATATATAAATATAAATATAAAAATATCAAAATCGCAAAACCTGATACAAAACTTGGGAACAGACTTTGGAGCGATTTTTCACACCTTGAACTGCAAAATATTCAACTTACCACTCCATAATCATCTTTTTCAACTAATTTCAATCAATTTTCATAAGCTCAAATTATTAAAGAAAATATTTTTGATATTATTTAGCAATTTTCTATTTTAAATTTGTAGTTTGGGACATTGCGTAACCTGACATTTTTCAAACATTTTTATTTATAATTTCTAAATGAAGTCGTGTGAAATTTTGAAACATTCCTAAACTGTGCCCTGATGTGAGTACTTTGCTCATGTATATTTAGAAAAAATTAATTAATCATAGGATATGTGAAAAATGATAGGGCTTAAAATGGTCAACTTTTTGGCAATCACCTATATTTATATTTATATATATATATATATATTTATATTTAATTTTATATTATATTTTATTATATAAATGTACTATATATTTTATATTTAATTTTATATTATATTTTATTATATAAATTTATTATATGTTTTATATTTAGTTTTATATGATATTTATATTTATATTTAAATATTTCAAACATTGATTTAGTAATTACTAATTTGATATCAATAAAACTCTAAGGTGGAAAACATGTTTCTATTAGTTTAGCACGGCAAGTAGACCTTTCATAATGAAGGACTGAAAGAATGAAATGGAAAGGGAAGGAGGAACAGGTCGGAAGCGCGCTCTGATTCCCGAGTCCCGCACGTTGCGAAAAATACGCGGGGCTTATCGTTCATTGCAAAAAAAAAATAATAGTGACCTGTTGACAGACGTGTAATTCTAGTAATCGGCTTTACGTTGTCTCGTGACCATTTATGGCTGCGCATACATTAGAACGGATCGTCTCGTGTTAGGTGCACGAGCTGCAATATCTCACAATAATAATTACTTAATACTTCCCCGCGTACTCATTTTCAAACAAATGCTCTTTCCTTCGTTCGTGAGACGATCATTTAGTATCGTTTTTAATCATACTGCTTCACTATAAATTGTGAAACCCTTTGCAAATTAAAAACATCACATGTAATTTAGGATTATCAAATATAAGACGCATAGAATCAAATTTCATCATCCTAGAATTATGATTTAGGAAAAAGAAGGATTGTGATGTATGCGAACAGATTGTTAAACAAAATATAAAAAGTTTGTTATTTTTAAAGAATGAAACTTCCGTTTTTTGTTTAAATTTCATTTTTTTATTATTACTTCTTATTACTAATTACGTATTATTACTTAGAATCTAGATACAATTCAGGAATTCTAAAATCTTTCAAAATACATTTAAATTCGGTTGAAGCCTAAATGAAAACAGGAAACACGTTACAAGATTCGGTGGCAAGGAGGGAGAGAGAGACATGAATGGAAATGAAATGGAATTCTGAGATGGATCAGAAATTGACATGCATCCAGCATTCGATACGCCGGTCGGATAAAAGAAACACCCTGAGACAATAGCTGTCGCCCACGAACCCCTGCACATCCGGTGCGTTTTCATGGAAGCTTTCGAATGCCGTATCACATATCAATTCAAGATTCACTCCAAAGGCTCCACTTTCTACGAAAAAATACAAAAATTATGCATCCAATACCTGAAACTGAAACATTACAATTCCAATATCTGAATCTCTGCCTTTGAAGAAACTTTTAGGTCTTAGTCTTCTTTTAAACTGTCTGTGCTTGACTGACACTAACTACTTAAATTCACTTACTATATTGCATTTTTGGAAATAACTTCTTTGTTTTTTTTTTTGCATTGGAAGAAAATTTTTCCAGTCCTGGCACGAACTCATTATGCATCAGTGAAATTAAACGATTCCACTTTTATCTTGCAGATATTGTAATTCACGAATAAAGTTCGTTATCTCCCGTTGGTGAACTCTTCTTCCAAGAATTGTTACCCACCATGCCATAGTTCAAACCGACGCATGCAAATTTCTCTTTTTCCTACAGGCAAAAATATCTTGTGCGTTGGTCGCGCATACCGTAAGATTAGAATTCTTGCACGTTAAACGCTTTCGAAAATTCACTGGGAAATCCGGGAATATGAATCTCTCTTTTAGATGAGACTGGTGAAATCCGCATCGTACCCGGAATACGTAATACCTCATAAACTTTGAGAGTGCATATGAATTCTTGATTAAGAAACTCAAATTCGAGCATGAAGGTCGCATGAAAAGAGGCTGAGGGCACTATTCCAATGCTTTAATACTGCAAATCGGAATTGACGGTGACATTTTATTATACCTGAAGGAATAGAAGACAGAAATCACGTTTTTATTTTCTTCAATATTTTTGCATAATGAAATTTCTAAAAGAAGAAAAAAAACTGTTATTCGCTTCTTTCAGTAATTTTTTATTAATCTTATAATTCAAAAAGAAAATATTCCTTTCAATAATTGCAAGGGTAATTGTTACTCTTTTAAATTGATGCAACATTTGATACGATTTTACAACATGTGAAATTTGAGAAGTCAGAAGAAAATTTGAGGTAAAAATTGAGATAAAAAAATTAAGATTTTGGCTCTACTCTAATTAAGAGTTGGTTTTAGCTTCATAGGAGGATAATTTTCTAGAAAATTAAACGCAACATAAATTAAGGAGGTTCATCATGGCTAGGAAGGTTCTTGAAAAAAAAGTTAATTATCTTAAAATATATTAGTAATATTACTTAACAAAAAAAATTTAACAAGAAAAATTTTCTCTTTAGCAGGAAAAAAATTAAAAACATAAGAAAGGCATTTTTAATAACAATTATTGTAGGTTAAAGTTTTATGCAGTTTTTTAAGTTTACGCCCTTTAAAAATGGTCAGATTTTAATCAATGAGCATCAATTTTCTTCATTTAACAACTTTCGAAGCCTTCACCGTCATATATTTTTTAATTAATTTCTCATTTTTAAACTACAGCTATTTGTTTACAAAATTTATTTGAATTTATGTTTTAATGGTTAAAAAATGAGAAATTAATTTAAAAATCTAAGACGGTGAAGGCTTAGAAAATTGTTAAATGAAAAAAATTGACCCTCATTGATTAAAATCCGACCATTTTTAAAGGGCGTAAACTTAAGGAAATTCTCACAGAAAAGTTAAAATTAATCAAAAATTTATTTGAATTTACGTTTTAATAGTTGAAAAATAAGAAATTAATTTAAAAATCTAAGACGGTGAAGGCTTAGAAAATTGTTAAATGAAAAAAACTGATCCTCATTGATTAGAATCCGACCATTTTTAAAGGGCGTAAACTTAAGGAAATTCTCACAGAACAGTTAAAATTAATCAAAAATTTATTTGAATTTACGTTTTAATAGTTGAAAAATAAGAAAATAATTTAAAAATCTAAGACGTTGAAAGCTTTGAAAATTGTGAAATGAAAAACATTGACCTTCATTGATTAAAATCCGACCATTTTTAAAGGGCGTAAACTTAATGATATTCTCCCCGTACAGTCAAATTAATTTGCGTACTCAAAATTAATCAATCCTTATCTTGAATTGCCAAATCAACAAAAAAGAACCTTTTGTTAATTCCAACGACTTTTGGAAGAAAAACTGAAGCGTTTAACTTAAAAAAACAGTTTGTGTTATAATTGTTTATTTGAAAATAGTTATTTCAATATTTTTTTTCCTTCGCAGAAAAAAGTTGTAATTTTTACTTAATTTTAATTCTCAACCGTTCATTTTATTCCTTTAAAGATCCTTTACAGTTCTATTTTTTAGGGTAATCGGTACAACGATTGGCCCCCTTAAGCAATAATTGGACACCTTCAAACTGTCCATTTATTGAGAAATACACGCAAATGAAACATAAAACTACTAATAAATAGCGCAGAGTATACCGATAACAATCTTGCACTATTTATTAGTAATTTTATTTGAAAATATTTTGTTATTAAGTATATTTTAAAGAAAAGACCAATCATTGGGGAGAGGCCAACAATTGTACCGATTACCCTATGCTTCTATTAAAATTTGTAATTTGGCATTATTGTTTAATTTGCAAGATCATTAACTTTATAAATTCTAAAAGAAATAATTTGAATAAAAACGTACCAAATGGAAAATATGATCTTTTAAAGAACAAAATCAGCTGTTGAGAATTGAAATTGAATGTTTGGACGACTAAGAATCATTCGTAATCGAAAAATGAATTTTCTGAACAGCACCAAAGTCTGGGACTTATTGTCTCTCTATAAAATATTTCTTCGACCAGGAGTTCACACTTCTCAAAGAGTCATTCCAGGCAAAGACTAAATATATAATCAATACAAAAGAAGACTCAGGCACGAACTGCAAATTGCCCAACCTTAACTTTCGAAAATTACGACTTTTCTCTAAGACGAAGGAAGAAACACAAATATCCAAATAACTATTTTCAAGTAACCAAATATGACACAAACAATTCTTTTCAAAGTAGCCTTAGTTTTCTTTTTCAAAATTCCTTAAAAGTAATTTTATGTTTGCACACTAAAAAATAAAAATGCTTTTAGAGCCAAATTCGGTATGGAAACAGATCGGGCGACAAAATCACCCGTCTTCAGTCCATGAATCCGAATAAAAGAATTACGATTTCTGAATCAAAATAGAATGATTGTGGATGAAAACAAAATCAAATCTGATATCATCTTTCAAAATGAAGTTGATCAGATATCATATACAACAAGCAAAGATCATATTAGAACGCCCAAAAAAGCATACCGGATTGAAAGGAAAGTCTAGTTTTTACTGTGTGATTTTATAAATCAACATAAAGATTAGATTAATTTTGTGATTGATTTTACGGCGAATATATCCTTAAAAACTGCATAAAACTTTAACCTACAATAATTGTCATTAAAAATGACATTTTTCATGTTTTCCATTTTTTTTCCTGCTACAGTGAACATTCTTCTCTTAGAATATGTGTTAAGTAACATTACTAATATATTTTAAGATAATTATTTTTTTCAAGAATTTTCCTTTCAATGAACCTCCTTAACTTCTGTTTTTGTTTCTGTGCACGGATAAAGGGATGACTTTATTCCTCTATAAAATTATCTGGCGCCAGAGGATACATAGTCACTTCCTGTTAATCGAAAAAAGGAGTGGAAAAATTCTCTGGAAAAGAGCGTACATGACTTTACCACCCGCATTCGTTTCTATGCATACTCACGAACTTACAGGTAGCTTACAGGCGTTACATATATTATATGTAAAATTTATCACCTGGATGAACCCACACAAATTCACGCTGATCTACGCATAGCACGCGCTCTGCACAATGTAAAGCGTTAAAGTACTACGTGATCGAATTCGAGGAACAACCGGACATTCGTTGTTGCAGCCTTCATTTCTTAAACGCGAGGCGAATACAATAAAAGGGAGAGTTCGTTAGAAGAAAAGCTTAGAAATTCAGTAAACAATAGGGTCAGAAACAAAGTCCCGGAAATTGAACCCAAACAGAGGTGTATTAATTTTAAAACATATGCTTGCAGAATAACTTATGTAAATCTCTTATTCTTGAGCATCTCTTTCATATATTTCATTACATTTTACATTTTACATTTTATAAAATTTGTATTGAATTAAAAATGCAATAATTCATTTTTTCAACAACCTACGCAAAGGTTGAGACAATGTTTCTAATAATAATGAAGAAAAGGAGAAATGTAATAATGTTTACAATTTGCATTTTACTTTCGAGTTTAATAGTCTTTTTTATTGCTTGTTCATTCATAATGCTTATGAGTTTATTGAAATAATATCAAACCTCGTAAATTCCTTTCCTCCTACATAATCGACGTTTCGGCAATAATTATTATCAATATTAACTTTGTAACTTTCCTTTTCAACCCACGCCACTTTACTTCCATCCTTTGATGAAACTTATATATAAATTGCATAATTTGAAGGAAATACATAAAGATAAATTCGATGATAATAAGTAGAAAATGAAATAAAATTAATTTTATCTGACTTTTTTCTGAGTTTTGATTTCAAAAGTGGGGGGCTGCCTTGATAATTTTGCAAACGAATGATTCACCACAGATGAGTGTCCTTGTTCTCCAAGTTCTTCGCGCTTCATGGGCTCGATTCTCGAGCCTCTCGCTACCCATATCGCGGAATTAGATTACGTATCTCGTCCTGGCCGTGATTTATTTATCGGCCGAGCTCCTTGAGGCGTGCTGGGATTTCAACACCTTTTGACGCGTGTATTTACGATTATGAGAATTACACAAGGCAATTAGAGCCATGCCGGCAATATAAATACGGATAATTGTGCCCATCGGTCGGCAGATCGTACGTAAATTATAGTTCGAGGAAAAAGGGCGATGGGATCAAGCGAAGAAAATCATGCCTGACTAAAACCGTCGCTAAAATATGTCAGTCAGTGTTGAAGAATTTTATTTTACACTGAAAAAAATAGTTAGGCTAACTACTTAATTTTTAAAATATGCCTCTGCTACTTTATTAGTTAGGACAACCATTTTAATAGTTGAAGTAACTTTTCATCAAATGGTTGTATGCCAACTAATAAAATAGGAGTGGCATATTTTACAAAACTTAAATAGTCGGCCCAAACCAATAGATTAAATATAATCTTTCGTTTCAACTGTGATGGACACAAAAAAATAAAATCACAATTAAAGATTAAGGCACAATATTTCTCTCAAAAGAATGAACGTTATAGCAGCATCGTTTCTAAAGCTTGTGAAGTTTTAGTAGAAAAAAAACTAAATTTAAGTTTAAAAATGAAATACATGATTAAACATAAACACCATTTTGAGGAGAATTTTACTACAAACGTAAATTTTAACAATATTGTTACACACCTTTACGAAATGGACATTAAATCTTTTTAAATGTAACCCGTTAGTTTCACGAAAACGATAATTTAAAACATTTAAAAGTATTTATAGAAGAGACATCTCTCTCTTATAATTACAGTTACTACTTGAAGCCATCACCCTGAATCTTCAAACTGGCAAGGTATTAAATATAGAATATGACGACGTAAAAGATTCCTAAGCTAACATAAACTCACTCTAGTCGTGCATTTCAGCTTATAGTTTCCCTCATGTGGCTTTGAAAGTTAATTTACTAATGTTCTAATTAAAAAGGTGAAATAAAACGTAACTAGGGGGGAGAAATGATATGCTAATAAAAAGACATGCTTCAGTTAAAAATTCATTAAAGCTTATGTGCCCTTATGTGCTATTCAAGAGAAAGTTTTGACATTAAGAATGATGTTCAAACGTTGTCTAAATAAATCTCAATTTAATTATCTCTAAATTATCTAAAAATCTCAATTAATCTGAAGTCTCTGAAAACCATGTTTCACAATTTCTATGGAAAAAAATTAGTTTAGTAAAACATAAAAATATACGAAGTTGTGATGATGAGAGACATTAGTTTGCGGATCTCGAACAATCCCTTAGAAATTGCAAAGAAATTTAAAACTAAATCCAAAGTAAAATAAATTTAATTAAACTTTTATTTTACTTTATTTTTATATTTTCTTGGGCAACCCAATACAGGACCACACCTTGTAATTTTATATTAGGGTCAATCGGAAGTAGTGTGATGAGAAATTTAAAGATTGAACTTTACATAACTATATTTCAAATATCTTGAAAGAATTTTACCCGAAATTTTACCAGAAATATCTTACAACTTTTTTCTGTCAATCTCACGAGTTCATATATGTGGAAAACTTTATAAACTATATAACTTTATAACTTTATATAAACTTATATAAACTTATATAAACTTTTTATAACAAACCATATTGTGAAAACAGAAATTCAAAAAAAGATTTGTTGTTGATTTTAGAATTTTTCGAAAACTTTCAAAAATAAAATTTTTTTAATTTCATTAACTGCGCATTTTTAATGTACAAATAACATTTATACTTATTATATTATGTACATTACATGTAAATTGAACATTAAAAATGCGCAATTAACCAAATTCAAAAAATTTCATTTTTCAAAATTTTGAAAAAATTCTAAAATCAACAAAAAAATTTGTTTTGAAGTTCTGTTTTTAGAATATTGTTTCTTATCAAAAACTGTACAGGCAAAAAATTTTCCGAAGTTTTTTCGCGCGTAGGAAAAATTTTTTGAATTCACCAGGTTACTTAAAATTCAATTTTTCAAAAACAACAAAAAACGACATTTTGCAATTCAAGGATATGAAAGTAAGCATCTTAAGCTTTATTTTTAATTAAAAATAAAAGAAAAAAAGGTTCGAACTTAAAAACAAAATTGTAAATTTGAGCCTGATCGGAGAAATTCATTTTTTGGGCTGGGTACACTTGAGAAATAATGCCCCATAAATGGAATCGATGAAAATTACAATATTACTCTGAAAAAAATGTTTAGCTGGGTCAACTACTTAGTTTGTAAGATATGGTACTGCTATTTTATTAGTTGGAACAACAATTTTATTAGTTGTTTGTATTAATTGAATTGTTATTGCAACTAATAACATACTTGTCCCAACTAATAAAATAGCAATATCAACTAATAAAATAGCAGTACCATATCTGACAAACTAATCAGTTGGCCCAACTAACCATTTTTTTCAGTGTATCCAGAATTTGTCAAATCTCATTAGTTATATGTCTTTATATATATATATATATTACTAACCTTCGCAATTGTGTAAGAAAATCCACATATCACTATTGCACTAATAACATTCGTTGCCGAACATTGCCAATAAATTTAATTTAATTTTCCGTCGTTTTTTTGGAAACCACATATTCGATAACCAAAGTGACTAGTTGCTGTTGTCACTATCGGAAAAGGACTGGTATCTAAGGGAATTATGAGAAACTGGCCAATATTTAAAAACAAAAACTGCTGCAACGAATAGCGTTTGTTGAAGCAAATTTCTATAATTATATACTTTTTTCTACACTTTTTTCTGTATCAAAAGTATATTACTGAAAATGTAATTTCGGTTTTGTTTATAAATAAATCACTGAAGAGGACAGTTTTTAATAAGAAACAATATTCTAAAAACGGAAATACAAAAAGAATTTTTTGTTGATTTTAGAATTTTTTGAAAATTTTCCAAAATGAAATTTTTTGAATTTGGTTAATTGCGCATTTTAATGTGCAATCTACATTTAATGTACATAATATAATAAGTATAAATGTTATTTGTACACTAAGAATGCGCAATTAATGAAATTTAAAAAATTTCATTTCTAAAAATTTTCAAACAATTCTAAATTCAACGACAATTTTTTTTGAATTTCTGTCTTTAGAATATTTTTTCTTATTGGAAACTGTACATGCAAAAAGTTTTCCGAATTTTTTTTTGCGTATAGGAAAAAATTTTTGAATTTACCAGGTTACTTAAAATTAAATTTTTCGAAAACAAAAGAAAACTTTATTTTGCTATTTAAGGAACTGAAATTAAGCATTTCAAGCTTTATTTTTAGTTTCAAAAAAAGAAAAAAAGGGTCGAACTTAGAAAAAATCAAAAATGTTTTTGATTTCCAAAAATGATGGTTAAATTTTGAATTTTTCAAAATTTTTTTTATTTTATTCGAAATATTGGGTAAAAATTTATCGAAAATGTCTGGGTCAAAATTTTTTATGTGCCATACATAAAAATATATTTATATCCGAAATAGAGGATTTACTGCATTTATATGTGTTATATTAATGCGTATCTCCCATTGACAATCATTGGTTGGCTACTGTGATGGAATTGGACGAGAGCTTCCGAATTCTCTGCCATTTCTTTTTATTCATTTCAAAGTGTCACATTCTTTTCGAATGACTCACAATTTTTCGTATAGTCTTTAGCAAATATCAAAACGCTTGATTCCGAAATTTAATAATAAAGACCCGATTTCCCTAAATCGTAAAAGATTATACTAAATCGTAATATCAGTTTAGTTTTAAAACGTATTCTATAACAAAATTTCTGTCCGTGTAAGTCTATAATCTTGATTTTACATAAAGAATGGGAATAAAATAATTGATTCGTTATTCAAAATTTTATGATTATCAAACCATGTCCTCTATCACACTATCCACGATCGATCCTAACCCAGATAAATTCGCAGTTATAAAACACTAATAAAACAATTTTCTTGATTCAAACAACCAAACTTGTTTAATTGGAACACATTTTTTATTCAAAGTTTGTTTGAATCAATGTTAAACGGTCATTAAAATATTTAGTTTGACCCATTTTTCATCGAATCAAACATTTTCTCAGTGAATCATTATCCAATGCTTTGAATTCCTTCTTCGATAAGAAACTATTTCACAATATTATACCAGCAAAGGCACAATAAATCACTTCGAGTTCCCTCTGTCTGAGAGTTATTTGTCAATGTTCACATCAAGAATCGTTGAGTGGCATTTCAAGATCGGGAGCATCGATAGCAAAAATGAATCGTGGCCTTGTCCAGGGCGAGATCGGTATGAATCTGAAAGGGGTGGATACTCAGTACTGAATACAGTAAGTCCGATAATTTTACAGAGGAAGGATCAAGGTGGCAAGTGGTAATGTTGCCAGAGGCGAGAGGAGTTTCCACAAGCCGGTGCCTGGAAGGGCCCTCGCGAGAAGAGATCGTGAGAAGTACTCCAGATCTGCAAGCAGGATCTGCCAGGGATCGCGAGCAGTTAGAGTCAGATCGCTAACAAAGTGAGGATCAAATAATAACACGTTGCGATCGCGTTGGTCGAAGATAGATGACGTTCGGTGTGAGTGAATAATTTGATAATGGCTCAAGTGGCGTCTGTGGCTGCGTTCACGTTCGCGATCGACGTTTGGTGCTCTTCGCCCCCGCCTATAAGCTATAAGGATCAACAGGATCGCGGATACATATACTCCAGGGATGAGAGAGATGATCTCTGATCGCTGCTCGAGATCTAGCGCGTCTCTGGAGTCTGGAGTCGTGGCCCCAACTCACTACCTCAACTCTTTATCATCATCTTCTATTCGCATCCAAGATCTTTAAGATCATATCCTCGGCTCCGTGATCCCTTGACCAGCGGAGAACCATACAAAAGCACTCACACGGTTTTTTGTATCCGAGTAAAGGGATATTTTTGCCTACCTTTTCCATTTTTCCCAGACGCGCTAATAGTGGATGATTGTGTGTCGAAAGCGAAAATGAGCCGTTTGCGCCATGAGATTGAAGAATCGACGCCATCAGAAGCGGTCTTGCGTCAATACCTCATCGTATAGTGCAAAGAATTCTAATAAAAATAGGAAATTTTTTTATTAAATGACCTAATAAGAGACCCTTAAATGTAAAAGGGTGAAAATAAAAAAATCATCAATATTCACCTAAAAATTTTTGTCGAAAAGAATATTTCAAATTTGATTAAAGCACGTTTCTTCTATTAGTATGCATGCGAAGCATGACGAAAATAGTATAAAGCAAGATCAAGAAACGTATTTAGAATTTATTTATAGTCTTTTTTAACCTGTTTAACCAACGTGATATTTCACAATCTCCAACTCTTAAAATACATAAATGGACTTTATAATCAATTATTTTATAGTCATTATTTATTATAATTAATATTTATTTTTTTTATTACTTTTTTATTTTATTTATTTATATATATATATATATATATATATATATATATATATATACACTGCTC
>JBAGKK010000268.1:3147846-3158680 GCA_037177015.1 Euceroptres primus
AAAAATTTGTTTCTTTCAATAATATGATATCAAACAAATTTTTTTGTTTGATTCAAACAAACTTTTTTCTGAGTGTAAAATGCTTTTTGAGCAAGTGAAATGTCGATCAATTAACACTGTGAGTGCTGTAAAACACGATTATCCGGATCGTGGTGGTTCCAAATCCTCATCTGGATAAAAGTGCAATGGTGCAGAAAAAGATTTATTATGAATAAATGTCTGATATAATCTTTGTTACGTTACTGGCATTGTTTAGAAGAATGTTTTATCTTCAATTTGGTAGGGAATACTTTTCTTTTTTCTGTAAAATGTTTAATTATTATAAACTCAAATCTTTTTTTATCCAGATCGAGTCACTCTCCCTTAAATCCAGATCGAGTCACTCTCCCCTAGATATATAAACATCAATATTTGTTTGATTTCAAAAAGTTTTTTATTTTTAATTTAAATTATTTAAATTTGAACCTTTTTTAATTTTTCACTCGGCGTCTTCAGCTTTTACTTTACTGAATACTCAATAGTACAGATAGTACATAATGTAAAGAATTAAAAATTTGTTGGTTTTTTTAAATTTACTTTTAGACTTTTGTTTTTTGCTTCCTTCAATACCTCTTCACACTAACGTCACTACGTCACTAAACAATCATGAAATGAGCAGTGACAACTGCGCATCTCGTGATTCTACAAGTCTGGTCTGGAAGCCAGTCAACGAATTCTTCGGCAACTCGTACCCCAGTTTATTGCGCCTGTGTTTAGGAAATTATCTATTCGAAATGAATTAAAATCTACATGATTTTATTACAAAAATTAGGCAAATTAGACAAAAATTATTACAAAATTCTAAAACCTCGTCGAAAACTATTTAATAAAAATTTGCGAATTGTTGTTCCTATACTATTTTTCAATAAGTCGATGACTTTTCTTCATTATTTCGACGTCTTTCACTCTTTAATAAAAGTTATACCACATTTTTTTAAAACTCTGCCTATCTTAAAGTGGTTGACTAGTTAGATAAAATTTCGTTGACTTATTTCTTGCGTGTGTGATAACAACAACACATCTATTTCTTGAAGTAGGAGGATTTTCGTATATCATTCAACCTGCTATTTCAACATTCAACATTTAGAAAGCATTCTACTTTGAGCTTTCTACTAAGAAGTTAGTCATAAATGCTCATAAAGAAATCTAAATACTTTTAAATAGAGAACTACAAAAACCTTTAAGTTGGAAGTACAAAAAATCCTTGTTCTAAATGGGTTAAAGATCCCGCCTAGTTTCCATTATTCCCTAATCACCCGAAACCTGATCATTTAGGTTTCACCTCTCCTGACGTAGGGCCATTAAGAGGCTATATTTTTTCGTGACTTGAAATTCATTGTAGACTCCCAGACATGATATGAGCAAGCAAAGAAGAATTGCTCTTAAGGACTATATGAGCAGAGTTTGTTCTTAAATGACCGCGGGGAGAGTACAGTTGATGGAAGAAGGGCACAGGCGTTGGAACGGTCGCCCGCAGTGTTGCTGACTATTTATCATAAGATCGATCGGTATCTCGAAGCGATACGGTCCGATCCGCGCCGGATCGATTCTTCCAAGGGCTTCAATTAACGTTATTAAAGCACCATTAATCTTGAGCACGACATGGCGGCATGCCTGGCATGCAACGGCCTGGTTCCTCGTCCCACGTTGACTTTTCTATCTTTTATTATAGTTTGGATATATTTATACAGAAAAGTCCAGACTCAAAACAATCTTCCGGCAATGAAGTTCGTATAAACCTAGTTTACATTCCGGTTTCTTTTAAATATCAAATAATATGAATTAGCAATTATATGACACTATGAGGAGGTCAGCTGTAATGATTTAGAAATATAAAAATATTACATCAGATAAATCATGCAATTTCAATGTTAAACTCTAACCTCCTACCTTCTCAAAGAAGTTGAGGATCTATGGATGATGTGTTATTAAATCCGAGCATGCATATTCAAAAATATCAAGATAACTTCATGAAGGGTTTAAGATCTTCCTATCTCTCCTCGACTCATCTCTCAAGACAATGAGACTGAGCTTAGCAAGATCCACACAATCTGAAATACATCCTTCAGTATTAAGGATCTTTCTGAACATGAACTCATTCTATGAAATATATTCACTGCACTAATTCTAAATCTTTGCTTCCATATTCCTTACTTTCTGAAAAAATGTAACGTCAATGAAGTATCAAAGAATTGGAGAAACATTTTTTCAAGGATACTTAATATAAGCTTATAAGAATTTTAAGTGATAAAATTTTGGTTACGTTATCCTGCCTAGTAAGGCAAGGATTAAAATTATGACCCAGACTCGTTGATAGTAGCGATCATCGCTCGACTCTCATATAATATACCAACACCTCTTTTGAACTGGCGTACCCTGGCGCATGTAAAGTTGTTCACTAATGAAGTAGACCAGACTCCTCAACACGAAACGAAGCCTACTGCCGCACTACCGAGGCGTGGCTGCATAAATGAATACCTAAAAACATATGACTTCAAAAGGTTGACGTATCGAACGAGTCAGAAAACCTCGAGAGCAGAGAGTACATTTTCGTGAGTCTATCAACCAAAGTTCAATCTTCTATTTCATTCCTGAAAAAAACTACTTCAAGGAAACGTAAGTTTCATTAAAGATTTTCCAGTTCACTTCAAATTGAAAATAATATCAATGTTAAAGAAAAAAATATATCAAAAGAGAATTTATCTGGTTCAAAAATCACTTGAAGGAAACGTAAGTTTCATTAACGATTTTCCAGTTCACTTCAAATTGAAAATAATATCAATGTTAAAGAAAAAATATATCAAAAGAGAATTTACTGGTTCAATAATAATTGACCACAATTGTATATTAAATAAACGTTTAGGTTTTTAAGTATCTTCTGAAATTATCTTCTAAAAAATAATATTCTAACAATTTTCGAAAAATTGTACCAGAAATGATTAGTAGATTACCAATTCCAAAAGTACTTTTAAACACCATACCATCCTTTGAAGAAAATAAAAAGCCCAAAACTGTTTTTTTGATTCAGTTCAACGAATGGTATGAATAAAAAAAATATGTTGTATAATTAACTAACTTAAAATGAAACTGATAGAAAGGGGTCTTTCATAAATTATGTAATGTTCCAGGGACATGGATTCAAAACTTAGTGTATCATTATTCAGTTATTTCATCTAAATTTTAATTTCCTCAATAGTTCCATCAAAATCCCATATAATATATGAAATTAATGTAAATTAATCCAAAAGTAACTGATTCTCTTATAATCTTTGTTTACATATTTTACGTTTACGTGGTTGTAAGATAAATCACGTGATAAAGAGGGCGGAAGGAGGAGCAAAAACGATTTCTCATAAAGTCACTTAGTAGAAAGAAACATTGAAAAAAATAACAGAAAATATATTGTGTGATTAATGAACGACCCCATTAATAATGCAGTAGCCAAGACCCATAGAACCTTATATTCTGAATTTTTACGGTTTTCACATATTTCATTGAAATAGGTATCTAGATGTTAGGTAACGTTTGATACCGTGGTCATGTTGTGTAAGGTCATGTGAAGTAGCACTCTTTAAAAAAGTAGAATATGACAAAGTCATTATTTTAAGTAATATCAGCTCAAGTCTTTGAAGTCTTAGGCACACAGTTCATAGAATGAGAATTTAAGAATAGTTATAGAATACTCAAAAAAAAAAAAATAGTGAATCATTTTTTCAGGTTTCATTTCTGTTTCCTTATAACACTTTTTCAATTGTCGCTTTAGAAAAATAAGAAGCTTCGATGTATTCAAAGGTATTACTATTGTGTATTATTATGTCTTATTATGTATTATTATTATTATGTATTATTTCCAATGTATTCAAATTTCCTTCTGCAAGTGGAAATAAATACGACAAACATTTTCTCTTGGAAGGAAAGAAAAATTTCAGCAATTGCGTTCATTCTACTCTCCCGCATTTGGATTCGAACCCACAGCAGGCAGCTAAATAAAATTCGACTAACAGACTGGAAACTTATCCTTTCAATCAATTTACTAGTTGAGCCACACTGCCTTTCACGATGTAATACTTGAACTTGTCAGTTTTCACTAATGAATATTAAAGTGGAAACAAACGCTTTACTTTTGTTATAATTTTTCACCATTTCAGCTTTATCTTCATAGGAACAAAATCTCCTGATTTAAAAAATAGTACAAAATTACTTTTTGGATTTACAAAAAAAAAATACTCACAGATCATATACCACAGATTTTTCTAATCATAAGGACCCTTCTATTTTTAATTTGTATTTAGGGAATGGGAAAATTATCACCAACAAAGTATTCGCCTTAATTTTAATTTCTTTAATATTGTAACAGGAGAATATGGTCGCCAATGTAATATACGCTTTACAACTTAATTTCAATCTGATTCTTTTTCAAAATAATTTCACGGCGGAACGATGTCACTACACTTTTTTTTGTTTAGCATCAACAACCAAAAACCCATTAATTTTCGAAAAAATTCAGCATGACACATAATCCAGACAAATTATTTGTATGTAAGGTAAAATTACTCATTTAAAAAAGTTTCTGGGAAACTAATGATAATTAATCGGGAATCTCCTGGAAATTTTTTTACAATATCCAGGAATTCTTCTATGGAATCGAAAAGATTTGTAAAACACTTCCTGGAGTTTTTCGAGAAAATCTAGGGAATTTTCGAGGGGTTCCCGGTAACTCTTTTACACGGTTCCATATAAAAAAAAACTTATACCTTCTCATTGATGAAGAAAATATAAAAATTCCTCTAATTCTCTCATTAATTTTTAGATTATGTACACTTTAAATTATTCTCATAAATTTTCAAAGAATTTATCCGCCGGTTATATTCTCGGTAATATTCTCATTCTCGTTACCGTTCTCAAAGTAATATAACCGACTCAGAACTCTAATAAGGGTGAGAATAGCTTTGTTTTATTTACTATATATTCACCCTCTATAGAATCTACAGAAATGTCTGTTAGCTTAACATTTTAGAATTCTATTAACCTGAAAGACATTTCTGTATATTCTACAGATATATCTGTTAAATTTATCGACCATCTGTAAGTTTAACAGAAATGTCTGTACCCTGATAGCAATAGGATATTTGCGCGGATATCCCATTTAGGTCTCGGATTATCCCAGGAATATCCCGCTTGTCCCGGGTTATCCCAGATAAATCCCTGGGTTAACCCCTCGGGATATCCTACAGGGCGGAAATTTGGATATTCCAGGGATATCCCTGAATGTGTTTAGGACATAAATGGGATATTCAAATGTCCCGCGGGGTAAACCCAGGGATACTCCTGGGATAACCCGAGACCTAAATGGGATATCCCGCAAATAACCTATTGCTGTCAAGGTATAATCTACAGAAATGTCTGTAGAATTTGCAAAATCCTAGCGGATCGCCTGAACGCAAGGGTTACGCTGCAGCGTAACCATAAAGTAACCCTAAAGTTACCTTAAAGTAATCTCGCATTATAATTATTAAAATCAACAAAATTAATATCTAAATTGATGCACTTATAATTGTAAGTTAAAAATAGACTCTAGAAGGTAATGCCGTAATTGCAATAGGTTTATTTTTTAGCGTTAAAAATTAAAAAAACATCTTAAAGTCTGATAAAGCGACTTCAATTACATCTCAGTACATCGCTAGTAGCATTTTGCGCACGAAGTTTAAAAATAAAATTAAAAATTGGAAAATGCAAATGTGTCTTATAAATGTATTAAATAATAAAATTAATGTAATAGAAGATGCTAATCTATCAAAGTTTCATGAATATTGTAAACATTTAGTCGAAAATTCTTTGAATTATAATAATTTATGTTTTAAAGAATGAAACTTTATCGACTGCGATAATGTATACAAGAAACTTTTTTCATTAATCAAATAAAATTAATGAATTGGGTTCAATTGTTTCGGCAAGGACCCAATCTCTGAATAATATTACTTTTTATTAGGGTGGGAGCACCAATTCTTGGCCCCCTCCCAATTGCTGGCACCTCTCTTTAATTTATTAGATAATACGATTGTTTAGCTTGTTTTGCTTTAATTAGTTTAATTCTCCCATCATTTTTACGCATAATGCATATGGGCATTTCCACGCAAAGTGATATTTTCTCAAAAAAAAAAAAGTTCCAAAACCACTCTTAAAGCACACATTTCAAACTTTTTTCCTATATTCTAAATACATGTAGAAAATCATTTTTAGCTTGGTCAATATCTTTGCGCATGCGCGCAGTTTGCATAAAATATTTAAATTAATAAGTCCATTAATCCATAAATGATTTTTTGTTTTGTATTTTTACTAAAATGATGTTACTTTGCGAAGAACTTTAGCCCTTTCAAATATAAAAACCTCTTTGTTCTAAAAAATATTGTTAGACGAGTAATTTCATAGAAGCAAGTAATATTTTTCCATTATTTGCCTATTTCTTGTGATATTTCAAAATATTCTGAATTTTTGTAAAAAAAGTTTTAGACAAAAGTTATTCCTTTCAATAAAATGGAACTTTTTTGTAGAATAAAGTTTTTTTGTTGACATTTAACTTTATTTGGTTCTCTTGTCCTATTAGTTCTTTATTCAGATTGTGTTCTTTTCGCAAAAATGTGTAATTGTCTATACAATAAAATTGTTATTAAACGTGACAAATATTAGCACTTATAAATAGTGAAACTTACCACTAAGAACATTCAAAAAAATTATATGCCTATATCAAATTTGTTAAAAGTTATGTCGCAACAACGCGTCTACATGACCTATTTTGACATTAAGTTCTGCTGTCCTCTTGAAAAACTAATGGAATAATCATGAACATAAGCGACTAATGCAAATGTGCCTTTACCAGGTTTTCAATTCGACAGAAAAACTAACAAATAAAGGTTTTTCTAGAATAGATCGTTTAGACCTCGTTGCAACATAATTTAAAAAAAAAAATTGATATACACATATAATGTTAGTTAAACTTCGCAATGTCAAATTTAACTATTTGTAAGTGCTAATAGTTACTTCCCTTTGCAAAAATGATTTTTGAATGTTAGGATCTACTGCGAAAATGGCGTATTCAATGCATCAGAAAATGCTGCTATTTTGTAACAGTACATAAAATAACTTGAATTAGAACAAAATTATATTATAATTTACAATTTTAATTTTCATATCTCATTGTCAGCAATATTTTTTAATTCAAGTAGCTCAAGTACAACTCAACGCAACTGTCCGAAATTTAAAAATTCGTATTTTTCAAATTACATCTCCTACAGTTTTCTTAAGTATAAAATACAATTTTTCTTTCGAAAAATTGTAATCTGCACGAGTAAACGAATTATAAGTTCTGAAGAAAAAAACGAAAATACACCAGCACCAAATATTTTTCAGTTGGAAACATTTTTTTTGGTACCGATTTTTCCAAAATGCGAACTTTGAAAATTGGACACTTGCACTGAATTATACTCGGTAAGGATACGAAATATCCCAGCAGTTAACGTTTTTTGTTCCGATTAATATATTTTGAGAAAAAAAATGTTTGGGTTTGCAAAGGCGTCTTTAATATCGATTTTTCAAAAATGCACATTTTGAAAATTAAAAAATTGTGTTCAATTGTTTCTGCAAGATCCCAATTTCTGAATAATATTACTTTTTGTTATTTGTTCTTTATTCTTTTTTTGTTCTTTTTGTAAAAATGTGTAATTGTGTATACAATAAAATTGTTATTAAACGTGACAATTAATTCTTGTTATTTCCCCCAATTTTCTTCTTATTAAATAAACACTTTTATACAAAAATTTGTTATTATTGTTTAACATCATCATTATAAATTTGAATGTTTAGTTTCATAATAATTCAATTTTATGTAAAGTGCGTTTTATATAATTTTTAATTTTATATTATTCAATTCAATTTTATATTAAAATATATATAAAATTATTTTTTAAAAAATAATATAAATTTAGATAAAATTGAACTTTTTTTTAAATATAATATCATAAACTTTTGAATTCTTTTTATTATTTTATCAACAATTCTTTGTAAAGGAGTAATAAGATTAACTTTATTCGAATAATGAGAAAAGTTTCTCATGCATTATCGCAGTCGATAAAGTTTCATTCTTTAAAACGTAAATTATTATAACTCAAAGAATTTTCGACGAAATTTTTACAATATTCATGCAACTTTGACAGATTAGCATCTTCTATTACATTAATTTTATTATTTAATACATTCATTTGATAAATTTGCATTTTCCAATTTTTAATTTTATTTTTAAGCTTCGCGCGCAAAAAGCTACTAGCGACGTACTGGGATGCAATTGAAGCCGCCTTTATCAGACTTTAAGATGTTTTCTTCAATTTCTAAGGCTGAAAAATAAACCTATTGCAATGGCATTACCTTCTAACGTCAAATTTAACGTAAATTATAATTGCAACAATAGATATTTATTTTGTTGCTTTTATTAATTATAATGCAAGATTACTTTAAGATTACTTTAGGGTTACTTTATGGTTACGCTGTAGCGTAACCCTTGCGTTCAGACGGTCCGCTAGGGAAATATCTGTAGAATATACAGAAGTGTCTGTAAATATAACAGAAAAAATCTATTATCTCTATTTTAATAGATTATTCTGTTAAGTTAGCAGAGTCTTTTTTCTCGGTGTTCAGTTAGTGAATTGGAAGAGTGGTACAAGATACTAGGACGGAAGGGACGAATCGCGAGTCGATCGCTTCTGGCGTATAGATTCCGGTCGTCGAGCAACGGAGCCGACCCCGGCTCCAGAGTCTTAAGACAATGGACTAAGTTGCGCAAGATTTGTTTCCGGCGCGCATGCACGTCTGTTATCCAGCAGAGTGTCGCAATTCTGACAGGATGTCGACGAGGCTGCTCTCGGTTGCTGTTCTGTCGCTGCTCTATGCACGGTTCCATGCCCGTGTCGATCCTGATTCCGTAGAGTCCTCCTTCCTCTTCAACTCCCCTTTCCGCCTTGAGCCTCTTCCTCTAATTCATCGTCTAAAGTCAGATTCTAAAACTAAGCTAAACAGAGACTGGTCTCGAATGATGGGGGCTGCCGGATACACGGATGCGGGGGCAGGAGGATACGTTTCCGGTGGCAGAAAGGCAAGGACGAGTCAAGACCTCGCGCTAGATGCATCCTTCGCTGCACAGGGAGTTAGCGGTTTCTTATTAGAAATGTAGACACGCGAGTTGAAACTGTCCTTAGAAAACGGAACTCCGGCTTGCGCTTCGTCTCTTCTCTATGGTAACAATGTTTAATGGCCTATGCTGGGGTCAACGAATGGATGATTTCCCAGCGGCTTTTATGAATGCAATGGAATTGTGATTAGCATAAGACTGAGAAGAAGATGTAGGGTCATTGTAACCTGCTGTGTTTTTCCTTTTTTTCTTTCTTTCTTTTTAATGAACGGTGATTCTTCTCCAGCGTGAGATACCTCTTTGATTAGGTATCCTAGAGATTTCTTACTGGATTTTAATCATGTGCGAGGTTCAGGGATTGTCTTTTGAGTAAACAATTAAGTAAAGATTTAAAGTAAAATGTAAAGATTGATTTTTAGACTAAAATTGATAAATAGAGAGATATTCTTTGATTAGGTGTCCGAGAGATTTCTTACTGGATTTTAATCATGTGCGAGGTTCCGGAATTTTCTTTTGAGTAGACAATTAAGTAAAGTCTTAAAGTAAAATTTAAAGATTGATTTTTAGATTAAAGTTGATAAATAGACTGATACTCTTTGATTAGGTATCCGAGAAATTTCTTACTGGATTTTAATCATGTGCGAGGTTCAGGAATTGTCTTTTGAGTAAACAATTAAATAAAGACTTAAATAAAGATTGATTTTTCGACTAAAGTTGATGAACAGAGAGATACTCTTTGATTATAGGTATCCGAGAGATTTCTGATTGGATTTTAATCATATACGAGATTCAGGGATTGTCTAAAATAGATTTAGAGAAAATGACTAAAATTGATAAATAGAGAGACAATCTTTGATTAGGTATCCGAGAGATTTCTTACTGGATTTTAATCATCTGCGAGGTTCAGGAATTGTTTAAAATAGATTTAGAAAAATTGACTAAAATTGATAAATAGAGAGATTTCTTACTGGATTTTAATCATGTGCGAGGTTCTGGAATTATCCTTTGAGTAAACAATTAAGTGCAATGAAAAGATTGATTTTTAGATTAAAGTTGATAAATAGACTGATACTCTTTGATTGGGTATCCGAGAAATTTCTTACTGGATTTTAATCATGTGCGAGGTTCATAAATTGTCTAAAATTGATTTAGAAAAATTGATTAAAATTGATAAATAGAAAGATACTCTTTGATTAGGTATCCGAGAAATTTCTTACTGGATTTTAATCATGTGCGAGGTTCAGGAATTGTCTTTTGAGAAAACAATTGAGTAAAGACTTGAAGTGAAATGTAAAGTTGGATTTTTAAACTAGAGTAAAATTGATAAATAGCTCCCCACCAATTGTTATAGGGGAAACCACCCAACAATAGATAGAGAAAAAATCCATAGCACTTTATTGCATTAGTTCCCAACAAATCAGAAAGATTGAAAAATATTGTTTTTGTAAATTTGTTTTATTTTTTAAATATTTCATGCCATTTTAAGCAGTTAAGTTATTGGATTAAAGAGTTAAGAGCAGAGCAGAGTTAAGATTAAAGAGCAAAAGTAAAAGAGTTCTTGAAATATGTAATATTTATAAATAGTATTTTACAAATTTTGTAACGTTTATAAACAAC
>JBAGKK010000268.1:3167259-3190294 GCA_037177015.1 Euceroptres primus
GAAACGTTTCAAATATTATATGGATTTTTTGATCTTTTTTATTTGACCTTCACTTCCATGACTTACAACGCTACTTATTAATATTTTACTTTCTTAATGTTGAAAATGAATTTAATATATAACGACAAACTTCCTTTTCATACTAAAATCTCAGGAAACAGTTTAAAAAAGACAGCAATAAAAAATTCCATTATTCATAGATTTCAATATTTCAAAAATTTGCAGTGTTTCCAGTTTTGATCCTCTATATATCTTGAATTTTTTATGAGTTCATTTTGATCCCAAGAAAGTCTTCAAATGCCAAAAAAATGTTTTTTGATGTTTTTATGGGTGCGAGAAATAAAAGTTAAAAATAAGGGTATATTTAAACATGATTATCTCTTGCAGAATAGTCTCTTAAAATCTGGTAAAAATTGAGAAGACTCTAGGTAACCCCAAAAATGTAAAAAAAAAATTGAAATTAAAAAAACTTTCAAACTCTGCATACAATAATTTTTTAAAACTTATTTTGCTCGCGCGCGTTACCTACATTTAAATCGATCGATTCCACATTCAGTACACTTCATGAGGGTCCCAATGCACTAATTTTAGGCATGGTATTTGTTTGCGATTTCTGAAATTGGTTATTTTCGACCCAGTCTAATATATATAATAGAAATAGCTTGAAAAATTCTCAAAAATGGCCTTTTTCGGGCGTTTAAAGTGGGATGATCCCTTAAAATCTAATGAATGCATTTTGTAGCATTTGTTGGCAGTTAACACCAGAAAAAGTTTCATCCCCCTAGCTGCCGTGAATCACAGCCATTTTCAACTCTTAGGTCTCAAAATTTTAATCTCTAAAAACTAAACTAAACTTCTTACTTAAAATTCAAAGTATACATTTTGTAGCATTTGATGACAAATGATCTCAGAAAAAGTTTCATCCCCCTAGCTGCCGGAAACACAGTAATTTTCAACCCCTAAATGTAAGATATCTCACAAAAAAATCTAGAAACTGTATACTAAGCTTCTTACTTAAAATTTAAAGCATGCATATTGTAGGATTCGATGAGGAATAACACCAAAAAAAGTTTCCCCTAGCTGCCGAGAACGCAGTCATTTTCAACACTTAGTCTTAAGGGTTGAAAATGACTGCGTTTCCTGGCAGCTAGAGCGATGAAATTTGTTTTTGTGTTATTCCTCATCAAATGTTACAAAACGCATACTTTAAATTTTAAGTAAGAAGCTTAGTTTAGTTTTTAGAGATAAAAATTTTTGAGACTTAAGGGTTGAAAATGACTGTTCTTCGGCAGATAGGGGGATGAAACTTTCTCTGAGAACATTTGTCATTAAATTCTACAAAATGCATACTTTAAATTTTAAGTAAGAATCTTAATTTAGTTTTGAGAGATTAAAATTTTGAAGACTTAAGGGTTGAAAATGACTGTATTCCCCATCAGCTAGGGGAATGAAACTTTTTCTGGTGTTAATTGTTATCAAATACTACAAAATGCATGCATTAAAAAAGGAAGAAACATAGTACAGATTTTTAAATTTTTTGAATTTTTTATAGAGATTTTTGAGATTTAAGGATTGACAATGACTGCGTTTGCCGCCAGCTAGAGGAATGAAATTTTTTATATTATTCCTCATCGAATGCTACGTTATCCTTGTTTAGAAGAAAAACAAATTTGTTTTATTTTCATTTCACATAAATATTGCAAACTTCAGTTTCATATACCAAGTGGAAAGATTATATTTTTAATATAAATTTACATCATAATTGTCAGAATTAGAATAAATTATAGATACTTCCCAATCAGTAATTTTTTAGTTTAACTTGAAGACTAAAGTGCAAGGATTACCATTATTGTAAATTATTTTGAATTGGATTCAAGATCAAAATGAACTTCCTTTTTTGCTGTGCATCGAGAGAACATATTTTTCTCGTATGATCTCATCTCACGCTACGTCAGTTTTGGTAATTCATACTATGACAGAATTTAGTATGAATGTATACTGTTCATACTATGACAGTATACATCCATACTTATTTAGTATGAATGTATACTGTCATATTATGAATTACCCTAACTAACGTAGCGTGAGACGAGATCATACGAGAAAAGTAAGTATGTTCTGTCGGTACGAGGAAGGGTTCTTGGTTTTGTTTTCATATTCTCAAAATTTTCTGTGTAACTGTGCGGTTGCGTGCATCGTATCAGATATTGTTAACTGGTAATTTTCGTATAATTTGACATTGTTATGCAAATTTTGTATATAGACACGTCAAGCAGATGTGCTTTGAATTTTTTTAAGGCGTTCTAAGTGGTGTGTAAAATGTCGGATCTTTGGGTTTTTCATGACTGTGCAATGTACATTGAATCTCTTTGTTACTGTTTTAGCCTTTTTGAAATCCGAAATTTCGACAATTTAGATTCAGATGATTGATTGATAATAAACTTCTATGAAATCTACAATCTACGTAGAAAACAGAGTTGGGCAAAATCAAATTCGATTAGCGATTAAAGAATAAAAACAAAAGAAAGGCGTTATAAGGAATAAATTGTATTTGAATGTCAGTGTATTCGATTTTTTAATTGCTTCCTTATTCCTATATTCGTTATTCTCTTATTCGTTATTCGCGCCTATTTTCTACGACTAACGGATAGTGAATGAAAGAAGGACTCCTTGTGCTTTTATTTAGTTAAAAATATTTTGTAAGTAGTTATGGCATTATGCAATAAATTCTCGTTTATAAAATACATTGCCATATTATTAAGAGCATGTACCAAGGTGACTAAGCGGCCTAATTTTATTATGACCCCTATTTTATTCGTAAATTAACAAATCAAATTAATTTTTAAGAGAAGACAGATTTTTCTCTATCAAGTTTGGAACTTTGTCTTTTATTGATAATAATTCATTTGATTTGTCTGAATATTTCTGTATATCTGTTCCAGATTGATAATTCTATTTAGTATCATTATTATAGTATAATAAAATTTATTGTTATTAAAATTTTAGTATTGTTATTTTAGTATTATTATTTTAGTATTTTTTAGTGTTATTATTTTAGTATTTTTTAGTATTAGTTTTAGTATTATTATTAAAATTATAGTATAATCATTTTTTTTGAAAATATTAATATTTTTTATAATAATTAATACTATTCGTAGTAACGAATATTGTTCACTTTACAGATTAATTGCCATTCATTTTTAACTGACAGTGTTGTAATAAATTCCATTTTGATATATGATTTTTACACTTGATATGTAAATAAAAAAATATAAAAAATAATTTAATTTCTCACAAAGCTCATATATTCTAAAAATTTTCTAATTTCATATTTTGAAAAAGACTGATATTTTTTATATTGATTCGCAAGCATTTAATGTATTCAGTTTAATAAATTAAATAATTATACTCTCTAAATCTGAATCAGTGAAAAGTGGGTCACTGATCAAATCAGTAGGGTTTTTCACTGACATTCAGTGAAATTTCACTGATGTTCTTAGTGAAATCTGAGTAAACACTGAGAACATCAGTGAAAAAATCCCTACTGATTTGATTCAGTGACCCACTTCTCACTGATTCAGATTTAGAGAGTACGTAGTGAACAATGTAGAAAGAAATGATTCGATTATAATTCCCTTTTTTTGACAGAAACTGTCAAATAAACTCCTCGACAAACTGCGATAAACTGGCTATCAGATGTTAGAAATTTCAACTTCAGATTAATTAAAAATCGAATACAGAATTAATTTTCACGAACGATGAATGAATTGATCAGCGAATAAAGCTGTTGACGAATGATAAATAATTTAATAACGGATGAAGTAAATAACGAATAAACGATTACGGATAAAATTTTTCTTCATAGGTCATTCGAATAATTTCTCAATCGAATAATGCCCAATTCTGGTAGAAAAAGTTAAAAGTTATAAAATAAATGATGAGCATTGACACTTTGAATTAGTATTCGCCTGAATGGAATGCCGGATGCACACCTGCGATCAGTTCAGGTTGCGGAACACCAGAGGCTTGGATGAGTCAATGGACGATCGTGTCTCACTGATCGTCAGCTTTAGCTTAGACTTAACCCATTGATCTACCTCGGATCAGATCGATATCTCGATCTCTTTCTCCTTGGAGCACTAATCCTCTCTGAACCGTGCCTTCTCGTTCCTTTTAACACGAAACAAATTGTCAGCTAGAGATCGAAATCGATTTAACCACACACCCACCGATTGCTCCATTCCAATATTGCGCTCGCGCTATCGAGTCAAGTCTCAAGTCAACATTGTTCATTAGCTATGAACAATTGCGAGAACATGCCGCGCAACGGTGAAATTCTTCCTTCTGTCAACTATAGCGCCTGGTGACTCAGAAGCTCGATAATAATGATAATTTGGCAAAGAACGGCAATAGTGGAAATTGTCTTAGCCTCAGGCGGAGTCCAACTTTCGACCCATGCAAGTTTGCATGATTCATGTCAGGTCAAGCGGGAGAAAAGGGGGTGTGGAAAGAAATCAAGATTTGAAAACATTTGAAGATAGTATAGTGACTTGACTATTTACTTATTTACTATTTCACTAGAGACTACACCATCCGGTTGTCAGCAGCAAATGAGAAGAGCTAACGACTCTAGGGTGTAGGTCAGGAGAGAAGAGACACCGTTGATCAAACAAATCGATGTCTCTTCCATTAGCTGAAATTTACTTTCCCATTTAGCAATTGAACGTCATGTATGAAAGTCGCGATTGTTTTTTCAGAAATCTAAATATGGGTCACTAATGTACCTCTCAGATTCCTTGAAATGTAAATATTTTCGTCTCTCAGTCTAATATATACCATTTTTTTCATTATTTGTAGTACGTTAAATTTGAAGCTGCATAAGAAATTTTGGGGGACACCTTCAAATATTTCTAGCTCTAAAATGAAATGCAAAAATCTAAAATTCGATTGAAAAAGAAAGTTGGAATTTACATTTGATGAAAGTTTTTAGTTAGTAGGTATGTGTAACGCAAAGGATGGTAATTAAATGCACCAATTAACGAACGGATGCCCCAATTAGATCATCGACGGAAACAGCGTTAAAGGTCGTCGCCTTCGCCCGCTTTTCTGGAAGGACATCAGTAAAGAAGAGAGCATGAGCGAAGGAACAAACGATAAAAAAGTTGAAGAGTTTTCCGCTCGTTGAACGTAACACGCACCACTTTGCTACGATTCAGCGATTCGCGCGCCAAGTGGATTGCACAACGCGCTTCACCTCTCTTATTTCCCTCGCAATCGACCGATCAAAGCAAATGCGCGATAACGATTACATTATGTGGATTTGTCAGGTCGTTATGAAAATATCAGGCAATTGCATAATCTTAGACATTGGGGGAAGTTTTTCTCACCGCAGAGAATAATTTAGTAAAAGGAACATTTTTAATTTCCGGGATTCGACGTGGTCTGGTTGACATAATCTATACCGAAATTCGATCGTACTTTTTCCGTAAGGGAGTAAAAAAAGAAGTCGTAACCATTTCCAAATTGGGAAGCTTTATAATTTAGATAACTATTTTTAAAATTAATTTGTTACATTTAATTTTAATATCTATTTGAACGCACGTAAAACATCATCTGTTGCTTAACTTTAATTATCATATTTTGATTATCTAGGATAATGCGTTAACTTTTCTTGGTGAATCATTTAAAAATACATTTTTCAAGTAATGTGCCTATTCGGGTGGATCGATGAAAAAAATTTTAAGCAACTGTCTTTTGAAAGAATCCGGAATTTATTCCGGAATCCATATAATATGCTTATTTTTTATAAATTTTGTCACATTTTTTATTACGTTTATTATATGAAAGAAAATATATTTTTTATGACGCCCCTAAAACAAAAAAGTCTAAAGTTTAATACATTTTTATGCTGAATTTTTTTCGATCCACTCTACTGTATGTTGCCTCAAATTGGGAAGTATCAAAATGATCCAAAAATAAATGAATATTTTTCCCATGTATTTTCAATTGTTTTTGATTGTTAGAAAAATTGAGCTGCAGCGCTTTGATATTTTTAATTTACTGTGCTAATTTAAAGAAAATAATTTTGAATGGATCGCTTCGATTAAAAATTTCCAGGGTGTATTTTAATTGTGGATGATTGATGATTAATGAGAGTTATTTTATGATGAAAGGTAATTTCCGAAAACTATCTTCCGTGACTAGGTCAATATACGTAACACGTAAATTCTAATGTTCCAGATGAATCAGCAGTGCAAGGTGTGTGGAGAACCTGCGGCTGGTTTCCACTTTGGTGCGTTCACCTGCGAGGGATGTAAGGTAAGAAACTTTCTGGAGTAAGAGATTTACTTCCTGAAAACTGAAATATGGCAATTATGTAAACAGAAATGGAGTATTCAAACTATCAATCTTGATAAGATGAAACTACTGTTTTGAAATTTGCATATAAAGAACTTTGAAACATTAATAAGTTATTAAGCAGAAATTGATAGGCTCTTGTGTACATTCATGTTTGGCACTTTTTCATTTACTTTTTTCATTATAATTATTTTTATATGTTCAATCTTTATATCATAATCATCGATAATTGAGGAACCACAACATTGAAATTAAACATTTCATTTAATTAGTTTTGACAAAATTCCAAAATTTAGTTTATCTCGGTTTTTTTCCGACCAAATTTTTCATTTTCTCGACCAATTTTACATTTTTTATTTACAATAACGTATATATTATATGAATTTTCTTCGTCTAAAGGTCCAATTAATAAAAACATCTTTTAGTATTGATAGGCAACGTTTCGTTTATCAATACTAAGAGATGTTTTTTTTATTGGACCTTTCACACGAAAAAACTACATATAAAATTGACAAAAGGTTGAAAATGAAGAATATGGATATAAACATATATTATCCTAGATAACTTATAATTTCTCACGAAATAAACACATTAGTATTTTTTTCCCTATCTTAAACATTAAATTATACACTTTTTAAAACATTTTTGCAAAAATAAAAGTTAATGTTCATTTTTATTTTCGAAATTTATTTTCTTTCCCTTTTCAAATAGCCGTAAATGAGGTTAAAATAAGTAGATTTTACCCTTAAGTTTAAAAATTCCCGGTCTGAAATAAAATTCCCGGGGTTTTCCCGGTTTTCTCCCGGTGAAAACAAATTCCCGAGTTGTTCCCGATTTTCCGGTCCGCTAGACACCTTGACTTAAGGACTAAATAAACAAAACAAAATTATATTACGTCCGAGATTTTATAATATTGTTGTTAAAATCCCAACGTTCTTTATTATTCTAAAGTTCTTTATCATTAATACAAAATAATGTTAATAAAAAACCTTAAAAAGTGACTTCTAATGATAAATGACTCCATAATTGTTATAATACCAATACTGCTTCCAATTTTAAATTCTTGTTTTTTTTTACCAAAAACATTGAAAATCATTTTTTGGTTTATGTTTATCATTCTCTTCCAAATAAAATATGGGCTCAAAACTGAAAAATTACACCACTCAAAAGATTTTTCGCACTGAGAGCCTTTTTATTAGAAATAATGATAAAACTTCATTAGAATTTCGTATATCACTGTTAGAAAATAGGAAAAAATGAGACTTTTTAAGACTTATTTGTATTACAGTACCAAAGTTTAATATTATCATAACAGTCTTTAATAAGTTAAAGAAGAAAAATTAGTATTTAGAATACGAGATAATACAAATCTGCATTCAGAAAATTGATAATACCAGAAATCGTTATGATAATTCTTAGTTTTTCGTATAGATTTGTTTGAGAATTTTCCCGAACGCTTCCGACAAATTCCGCTTTGTACCGAATCTAAAGCGTAGACTATTTAAATTTTATCTCATGTTACCAAAATTAATTGTGAGTTTCCGAAGAAATTTTAACATGAAAACTAACACAAAAAAAACCTTAGAAAAGTTCTTAAATTTGTACTTTTTCAAATAAAAATTAAATTTTTCTATCTCAAATTATTAAGGAAAGAAGCAATCCACAAGCTGTGACAATTTGTTTCGTTTAATATATAAGAAAAATTCAAACCTCTCCTCTCAAGCATGCGTGCAAAAGTTTATATAAGCGATTATAGTGATAGTTTATATAAGCGTAATAGTGATAGGTTTGTGTATGGGGCATTATTTCTGAAGTGTACCCACCCCCAAAAAATGAGTTTCTCCAATCGAGCTCAAATTTACAAAAAGTTTAGTCCTATTAGATGGCACTTCAAAAAAAAAAAAAGATCGATTTGGTCAAAAACTCGCCGAGGTAGAGGGGGTGAAATTTTTGTACTTTGCGCAAAGAGTCTCTAATTCGGATATAAATATCTTTTTATGTATGGCATATAAAAAATTTTAACCCAAACGTTTTCGATAGATTTTTTCCCAATCTTTCGAATAAAATAAAAAAAATTCTGAAAAATTTAAAATTTAGCCATCATTTTTAAAAATCAAAAATAGTTTTAATTTTTTTTAAGTTTGACCCTTTTTTTAAACTAACAATAAAGCTTTAAATGCTTAATTTCAGATCCTTAAATAGCAAAATGTCGTTTTTTGTTGTTTTTGAAAAATTGAATTTTAAGTAACCTGGTAATTTAAAAAAATTGTTCCTATGCGCGAAAAAACATCGGAAAATTTTTTGCTTGTACAATTTTTGATAAGAAACAATATTCTAAAAACAGAAATTCAAAAAAATTTTTTCATTGATTTCAGAATTTTTTGAAAATTTTCAAAAATGAATTTTTTTATTTCATTCCGCATTTTTAATCTACAAATAACATGTATACTTATTATATTATGTACATTACATGTAAATTGCACATTAAACCTCTGCCTGGTCAAATGACCGTTATCATAAAAAATTATCAATTCGGACGTCTGGTGGGGACAATGGGCAACACGTTCTATGGCACTGAAGTGGGGATAAGGTAGCACAGGCAGAGGGTTAAAATGCGCAATTAACCAAATTCAAAAAATTTCATTTTTGAAAATTTTCAAAAAATTCTAAAATCAACAAAAAATTTTTCTTTGAATTTCCGTTTCTAGAATATTGTTTCTTAACAAAAACTGTACATGCAAAAAATTTTCCGAATTTTTTTCACGCATAGGAAAATTTTTTTGAAATAACCTGATTACTTAAAATACAATTTTTCAAAAACAACGAAAAACGACATTTTGCAATTCAAGGATCTGAAAGTAAACATGTCAAGCTTTATTTTTAGTTAAAAAAAAGAAAAAAAAGGGTCGAACTTAAATAAAAAATATTTAAACTTAAAATCAAAAATATTTTTGATTTTCAAAAATGGTGGCTAAATTTTGAATGTTTCAAAATTTTTTCATTTCATTCGAAAGATTGGGAAATAATCTATCGAAAACGTTTGGGCCAAAATTTTTTACATGCCATACATAAAAAGATATTTATATCCGAAATAGAGGCTCTTTGCGCAAAGTACAAAAATTTCACCCCCTCCACTTCGACAAGTTTTTGACCAAACTGATCAATCTTTTTTTCTTTTGAAGTGCCATCTAATAGGACGAAAATTTTTGTAAATTTGAGCCCGATCAGAAAAATTCATTTTTTGGGATGGGTACGCTTAAGAAATAATGCCCCATATGCGAATAATTATAGTTGGACTAATTTAGGTAACAATATAGTGTGTAATCTCTGTGAGTGAATTTAAGAATAGGTTTTCGGGTATCATCGTGTCTATTTGTATTTGCTCCATCACGGGTTATATTTTTCCACCACTTCTGAAGTTAAATCCTTTCAGTGAAGTAAATAATTTTTGATATAGTGGTTTTCAGATTTTCGTATTCTTTCTATGAGAATTTGAAAAGATTCTTTCAGTTAGTGCTACATCTTTTCCATTTATTAAAACGAAAATAACTTTTTTATAACACATGCATGATTTCAGCTTTTTTTCATGCCTATTAAGCGAGGGTAAACCTCTACTTTTCACTCCCTAAGGAGTAAAAGTGACGTCATATATAATTAATGAAAAATTATACATCTGTAAGCTCGCATTTTGCAATAATCAGCCCTTCACCGTAAAAACTCTTAGGAAATTTTGGTTGCTTATTGATACGGAAATTTCCATAACAATAGGCTATTCCCACGGAAATTTTTCCGTGACAATAGACTATTACAGTATTTTCAGTATCACTGTTGATTCAAAAATGGTAAATTTTGATTCAACAGCGATGCTATAATTTTCAGAACATATTACTTGAAATCTATAGCATCTGCTTTTGTCAGATAGTAATAGCATATGCTATAGATTCAAAAGTATTTTTTTCTGTGTACTTTAATTCAGATTTATTATTTATTCTAATAAAAAGTCTCTCAGTGTGCATAAAAAGAGAATCTCAATTTATGGCTGCAATGACTTTCTCACATTACTAAATTGACAAATCTCATTTTAAGTGATGAATTTCCAATTTCTTTTCAAACTCAATTTGAATAAATTTACAGTGATTTTTCAAATGCGAGTGTAAATAATACTTAGAAATTTCGATTTTGGAAATTCTTCCGACCGCAATGAGGAACCAATTTTCTAATTTTCTTAGTTTTTCTTCAGCTTGCCAGCCACTCGCACTGCTGCGATTTCGCAAAGTGCTCGATCGCTTTCACGACCCGACATGGAGGCGAGGTTAAACGTTTGGCTAGGCATGCGTGTCAGAGGGGCCCAAAGTGTCCGTGTAAACTGGGCAACGGTTTCTGCAGCGATTCGCGGCCCGTGACTCTCTAACTTTTAGCAAATCCAACCGGAATTTCTTCAGGTCCAAGAATGTTTTATTCATTTTTTAAAAATACAAAAAACTGATCAATTTTTATTAAAACTTATCGGTCCATTTTTATTTGACTACAAGACAAAAAGAACCAGGTTCTATTTACATCTCATGTGTGAAAATCAATTCTATACCATTCTAATCAATCAAAAAATTTATATAATATGTAAACAAAAATTTTCCTTACATTCGGCTTTTGGGGTGGATTTTTTATAATCTAATTTGAAATGGGCCAGTCAGCTCTTTTAATTGAAGAGGACCCTGAAAAGTTTGTCTATTTTTTAAATTATTGGGACCTGAAGAAGTTACTTTTTGTACAATTCCTGCAGAATCTGTAGCTACAGGTGGTAGCAATATCGGTAACAATGATGGTCATGGTGGAGAGAAACCGATGGCGATGGTTATGGTGCTCTGGAGTCGGTGACGGTATGGTGGCGTAGAAGGGGACGGTGACATGCTACGATGGGCCTGAAAACGAAAATAACGAAACGAAACAATGTCGACCTGACGTAATCAGTAACTAGGGCGGAAACAATTGCGGCGGACAAGTGCGAAGCGCCGGAAGGGGCCCCACTTTTAAACCACTCTTGCTCGAAACCGACTAGCCAGCCATATGGACGATGGATCGCGAGACAAGCTCGTTTCATGGACGCATTACACAATGGAAATTATCTAGAGCGCTGTGCTTAAGTCTTAATGATGATTCACTCAAACCCTACTTTAAACGCAATCTTCACTTTTAAAACCTGACATAATCACCTCAACTGTAATTACCAATGAGTAGCTATATTTATTGTCTATTCTTTTCTCTAAGGAACTTTGAAATTCAGGCCAAAATTGATTTAATATTTCAGTGAAAAGATCAGAAGTACTTCTAAAGGAAAAAGTGAATTTATTAAATGAATTCTCGGTGAATGACAGTTTGAGATAATTTAGTGAGATAGACTGAATTTCCTTAGGACTATTGTTACCGTTCTCTTGAGTTCTTGATTTATTCTAGGGCAAAAAATTCTTTCATCATTTTATTTTCATGGGACGGATTTCACAGTCCCTTACTTTCACTTTAATTTCACATTCTCAATTTATGTAAATTATAAAGAAAATAGTGGCCTTGACTCAATCTGAATTAAGTGGACTTGAATGTTGCTAGTAAAGTCTCTAATAACGTGACCCCTTTGCACGCTTGGCACTAGTTTTGAAACAAAAACGGAAACGGCTCTAGGTCGAAGGGAAAATGTAGAAAACTGTAATCTCCACGCCAAGATCATAGTATACGGATTCTGGTACTTCAATTATTACAACTCACAATGATAGTTTCAAGAACACGAGAGATATGTATCATTTTTCCGGTAGGTATTGCGTTAACGTTACAGTAAAACAAACGGAAATTAGCATCGTGTAATAAGTGAAGAAAGGGAGTTTTCACAGAAATCTTCAATTCTTTCGAGATATAAGATATTTTATGATGTACCCAGATGAATAAATTAAAACCTTTGCATTTAATTATAAAACAGTGGTTATCTGGTGAATGATTATTGTCAATTAATAAAAATGAGTGGAGGGTTTCTCAATGTTCTTTCGAAATCGAAAATTTTCGAATAGTTTGCATAAAAGCGAGTGGACGATGAAAATGTTTTGCTGGCGAGGACACGAAGAGGCGTTTTGTGCAATTTCACCACCAGAGAGACGTAATGGTACCATTTTCTCGATTGTGTCATCGCCTCTGTCGCAGTCCTGTGCACCCGTGCCCATAGACCGACACCAAGAATTACAATTGCCTTATGATGTTTACGGTTTCAAGTTCTTGACAAACAATGACCATCCAGAATTTGGTATCTCTTTTGCATCAACTCGATAAGATCCAAAAGTAAACAATTATCTTCATTAATAGATTGAGATAATTGTACAGAAATAAGGGTAGGTCTTTTACTTTAAAAAACAGAGATAACTGGTGAATAAAAAACTATGAAAATGTGGTGAATAACATTCTGATCAACCGAAGAACCTTGTTCAATAGAAAATTTCTGAGAGATAAATAACGATTTAATAAAGAGTAGATATTTTTAAGAGTAAACTTTTTTTTTCTAGAATCTTGTAGTTGTTATATTACAAGAACGTTTACCAAAGATTCTTACTTAAACTTATACTTCTTAGTCATACTTTTTTTCTAGAATCTTATAGCTGTTATATTACAAGAACGTTTACCAAAGGATTTAACTCAAATAAAAAAAATTAAAATTGGCGGTTTCACACTTTTAGGAAAATGGGTACCATTTCTTCACCAATGCTTTAAATCAAATGAAAATTTAGCATTATTCACTCAAATATACAGTATCAGCCAGGAATATGAGAACATCTGTTTTTTGTGAGATGCATAAGTTTTTTATAATTTATTTTTTTAAAAATATTTTTCTATAAATAATTATGCGTTATTGAAATTTTACTTTACTGTGCCAACTTCACTCTTTGACGAAATCGGGAGAAAAAATTGGAGAGTTCTCTTCACACATTCATGAAATTCTATGAAGACTTAACTTTCAAATGAGCCTAAAGACATTAAAAAATGTTATTTATTTCGTAAGTAATTGCAATTTTTAGGATAAATTGAAAAATGCACTATTTTTGCATTAGTTTCTTACAGAATGAACAAAATCACTTCAGCTTGGGCTTATTTCACGCAGAATTTTGATAGCTTTCGTATTATTTTGTGGAAAAAATTTTATCTCGTAGATTATAAAAATTATGAGAACCAGGGTGGCCGCTAGATCGGGAAACCGGGAAAACCAGGAAATGGCCGGGAATTTTTTGTGACCTGGAAAAACCGAGAAATGAACGGGAATTTTTTTTTTAACCGAGAATTTTTTAAATTTTTCTAGAAAATGCACGAAAAAGTGCAGAAGTCATTGATCAAGATATTAAAAAACTGAATAATTTATTATTGTGGAAATATTAGTACGATAAATGTAAAATATATCTCGTTTAACAATAACACTCTGTGATCTCATTTTGTTTACAAAATGTAAATGTTTATGATTGAATCCATTTCAAATCAGGCAGGCAGTGCAACTTCAAGTCACAGAATTGGTCGTCTATGAAATATGTTGTTTTTCAAAGGAAATAAGAAGACACGTATTTTACTGTTTTGAGAAAAAATACTTTTTCACGAAGTTATGAGTATTTGAATTTTAAGCATCTTTTTTAAAAAAGCACAGCATTTTTCTTTAAACTTTTATAATTTTTGACTCAATTAAGATATTTGAGTTTTCTTTCCTGATTATGGTGAGGTTTATTGGCCGCATTCAAAATCCGCCAGAAAATTAAAAAAATATTAAAAATTCGCAAAATGGCGACGGTTTTTCTGAAAAAATTAAAAGGCGATTTTCTCAAAAAGCCTAACTTGTTTTGTGCCAAAATTTTTTTGCTAAATTGGTGCTGATGTGATGAAAAAAATAGATAAGTTTCATTCAGGCTAAACTACTTTTGTAAACAGGAGAACTTTTTTAATGAAATCGAATTTTCGAATTTTTCTTCAACTGTCGGTACGTACGAAAAAATACCAAGAAAAAAGTTTAATGCTTTAAAAAAGTTCTACGCTAAAAACCTCTTAATATTTAATGATATCTTGCATCGCTTGTGAGAAAAATTCGAAAATGTGATTTTCTAAAAACAGAAATTGTCCTGGACTCAAAAATGGTTTTGCCGACATAAAACTCGCTGGATGGTTTCCTGCTGTAAACATAAATTTTTAAAAAATATTTGATAAAATAAAAAAGGTGGGTTTTCGATGAAATCACCATTTTATGTTTGCAGAATTCAATTTAAAAAATAAGTTCGATTATATTGAAAAACCCATCTTTTTAATTTTTTTCAAATATTTTTTAAAAACTTATGTTTACATAAGGAAACTATCCAGCGAGTTTTATATTGGACAAACCATTTTTGAGTCCAGGACAGTTTCTGTTTTTACAAAATCACATTTTTGAATTTTTCTCATAAACGATACAAGATATCATAAAAGATTAAGAGGTCTTTTGTGTAGAACTTTTTTAAAGCATTAAACTTTCTCGTTGATATTTTTTTGTACATGCCGTCAGATGTAAGAAAAATTCGCAAATTCGATTTCATTAAAAAAATTCTTCTGTTTACAACAGTAATCTAGCCCGCATGAAACTTATCTATTTTTTTCATCATATGAGTATTAATTTATCAAAAAAATTGGGCAAAAAACAAGGTGGGGTTTTTGAGAAAATCGTCTTATTTTTTTCCAGAAAAACCATCGCCATTTTGCGAATTTTTAATTTTTTTAAAATTTTCTGGTGAATTTTGAAAGAGGCCAACAAACCTCACGATAATCAGGAAAGAAAACTCAAATATCTTAATTGAGACTAAAGTTATAAAAGTTTAAAGAAAAATTAAGTGTTTGTTTCGGGAAAATGTATTCTTTCTTTTTCTTTCTTTTCTTTCTTTTCTTTCTTCTTTTCTTTCTTTTCTTTTTCTTTTCTTCTTTCTTTCTTCTTCTTACGTGTCTTTATTTCTTTTGAAAAACAACATATTTCATAGACTACCGATTTTGTGACTTGAAGTTGCACTGCCTGCCTGATTTGAAATGGATTCGTTCTTATATATTTTAATATCACATTTTAGTCACTAGGGATTAGTTGAACTTAAAATACTTATATTACATAGATTTAAAACTTATGCTCTCGTTTAACTCACAGTGACATTTCATTATATAAAATAACCTAATGTTACTTTTAGAAACGTATCAAAATGTTCGCCCTAAAAGCATTAATCACTAGGGATTAGTTGAAAAACCTCCATTAGTACTTCTTCAATAATATAAACTATTTTAAAAATTAAAAAGAAATTCATGTTTGTATGTTCAGAATATTAAATAAAAACATTTTAAAACTTTTAAAACCCATTGCATTAACTGTTATTCATTGAAAACTATTATTTAATGACCGGGAAAAATTTTTCGATGACCGGGAATTTTTTCGTCGGTGAAAACGGCCACCCTGGAGAACTTATGCATCTCACAAAAAACAAGTGTTCTCATGTTCCTGACCGGTAATGTATGACAAAAATGATTTCTAAACCTTCCGTATATAACACCCATCATTTTCACTAACAGCGTCATACCTCTGGGTTCATTTTTCCACCCCCCCCCTCTTAATTCCACTATAATTTTCAAAAAATCTGAAAAAATACAAGACTGCTTCTTAACGTCTATACTTCATTATCCAATAACTTTTAGAGTTGAATTTTCAAAGATTTTTGAAATAAAAATCATAATGTCTAAAGAGATATTTGAACCTGAAATTCGTGCTCAAATAGACCCAGAGATGTTACAGAGGGTAAAGATAATAAATAATACGATAAAGGATGATCTAATACTAATTTTCGTCATTTCGGCATTTTCATTTGGCTTTTTCTCGATCTCATGACAAAAAGCACTGTATTTGCCATATCCAAACGAAAATTTTGGCTCGAGCGATTAAATCCTTCGGCTTCGCCTCGTGATTTAAACATACGCTCTCGCCAAAATTTGCGTTTAAACTTGGCGAATAATGTACTATTTGAATCATAATTTTCAAATTGTGTCAAGATTCCTTATCTTATTAAATCCTATCTCTCCAAAAAGAAATTGACTTTCTAATAGCAAATTACGTAAACTTACAAAATTGTGTGAATACAAAACACATTCAATGCTGTCTAACTTACTAATTATTTGAAGCTTACAAAGACATTAGATACGCTCGTTTCTTTTTAATTCTTAAGCACCTAGGTTAAAAAGTTACAATGGTACAAAACTCCGGACATACTTAAAAAGTCTCTTGCACAATAATGGGCGTCTCGAGGACTCGTCTCGAACAACATGTGGAACGATTGAGAAAAGTAAGGGGAGTTTGATTACAAATTGCAATTTGCCTGCAGTTTGTCATGTACTCTGTCTCGGTGGTGCGCTCAATGAGAGCACTGGGTCGCAGGAAGAGCTCGTTTTCAGGACAAACGAACCAGAAACTATTAATAATATTGCCAGTGGACGAACGGAAAAAGCGAAAGTGGACAGCGCACGACGCTCTTCGACCCGGTTTATAAACTACTAGGTGTACTAGGGATCCCTCTTCAAATTTTCCAAATTCCTTGCGCCGAACGCGATCGTTTGCACAATCCCCGATGCCCTGATTCCATACCTAATTTATTACTAAAGAACGCTAAAATTGATTTTTTAAAGTATTTGAATTTAAGAGCGACCCACTTTCATGGCCTTAATATGTTTCTACATTGATTTCTACATTGATGTTTCACTGAATTGAAAGTTTGCCATATAACTTTAAAAATATTTGAATTTAAGAACCATTCACTTTCAAGGCTTTAATATGTTTAAACCTTTTGAAATATCAAATATCAATATCATTCAACATCAAATATCAATATCACTCAATATAAAATATCTTTGTAGAAATCAAAACATCAACAATGTTTCTTAAACATTAGTGTCGGAAAAAAATTTTCAAGCCTTCTAGCATTGATGTTTTACTGGATTGAAAGTTTGCCTAGAAAGATGGTATCATGAGCGCTAATGTAAATTATGAATAAATTTTTATTTATCACAAGGAGGTTTATACTTTGTACATTGTACACGAAGAATAAGATGCAACACCAACGCGAAACTGAGTGATGTCGGAATCGTGTTTGTTGCACCATTTGGGCAATTAGCTTGAGCACAGTAGTAGGCCGCACGCGCCTTGGGTCGGTCGGGCCCCTTCGCTCTCGATGAATAAGACAATGAGAGCGTGGTTACGCTAATTTTTGTCCTGCTAACATAATCTTAGACGCGGGTTACGAAAAGTTTAACCGTTCCGATATTGTCGCTAGAAATTATGATTTTTTTCTTATACCTACACTCTCATTTCCTCCGCCTCAACGACGTTTAAATCAATTATTTCTGCGTGTGATCTCCATTACTTCAAAGGCGCAAATAATCGACACATTTCATCAGCAGATTATAATTTCACTCCTTTCTCAGAAACTGCATGTGTCTACTTGCAATAATCTACTTTTAACTTCTGTAGGAGGAAACTGCAATTTTATAAATATTAAAAATCTACGTTAAATTATAAATTTGATGAATTTTCAATATTCAATAAGTTCAATATTCAACAAATTCAACAAATTCAATATTCAAGTTTCAATAAAAAATTAATGATATTTTGTCACTCATCAATTTTCCTTATTTTTGTTTCAGTCCTTCTTTGGCCGATCCTATAACAACCTCACCAGCATATCAGAATGCAAAAATGGTGGAGAATGTGTGATAAACAAAAAGAATCGAACTGCCTGCAAAGCATGTCGACTCAGGAAGTGTTTATTAGTCGGAATGTCAAAATCCGGTTCGAGGTATGGTCGAAGGTCGAATTGGTTCAAAATCCACTGTCTTCTCCAGGAGCAACAACAACAACAGCAGCAGCAGCAACAACAGCAACAACAACAGCACCATGCCCTCCAAAATCAACAACAGATTAGGCAAAACCCAACGAGTCCACCAATGGGAATTCATCACACATCTCGAAAGGATGATGTCCTTCTTCTAGGTCTTGATGATTATAAAAATTCAACCTCTCCAAGCATCAGTTCACCAGAATCTCACAACAGCGACAGTTCAGTCGAAGTGTCAGAAAGGAGAGCTGCCTTTGGACACCATCCAGGCTTCAGACCTCTTCATTCTCACCTCCATCATCCTTCGGATCTATCAACCTTGGGTAAAGAAATCATGGGTCTGCCTTTAGGATTCCACCTTGGAGGAATGTCCCTTTTACCCCCTGCTTTCTTACCACCCCCAAGTCTAACAATGTTCTCTCCTTATCATCTCTATGCTTCATCCCATGGAACAACCCATCCTCTGATAAACCACTCTACACTTCAACAATCACCTGTTCGTAGCAGCAATACTCCAACCATGACCTCCACTGATAATGAAAATTGTACCAACAATAATGATAGATCAGCACAGAATCATAATACGAGGTCGAATACACCCCACTCTCCAGAGAGTGATCATGTCGAATCGTACTCGAAACGATTCTATCTCGATGCAGTCTTGAAGAGTCAGAGGTCAACCATGTCAGAAAAGACTCAATCTGAACCTAATTCTCTACCTGGAAGTCCAGAGCCTGAAACCACATCACCACCTCAAGAGAACCCTATAGACCTTTCCATGAAGTCTGTACCTTCATCCAGAAGTAGGAAAGGTGATGATGAGTACGTGGACATGGATGATGATATCAGTGACAGGGATAGTCCACCATTGAAGAGGAGACATGTGGCTATCGATCTTACAACAAGAACTTAAGACACTGAATCTCGCTCTTTGGAAAGGAGCTGATGGAAGCAGTCAAGCAATAATTAGGAATCTGTGATCGAAACTATAAGATATTAAAGTTGAAAGTTTTTCAAGCTGAAAGATTTTGAAGACATTTTCAGTCTCTGAAGTACCCTATACCATCACCAAGGATCTTTGGTGCATTTTTAATGATCATTGTCCATTCTTTTCAAATGATTCATTACAATTTGAAAAATCGACTGGGGCCATAAAAGCGGTTCTACCATCCCGAAGTGAAAACTGATGAGGCATTAGATAGACATTCTAAAGAGAGAAGGACCTTCTTTCTTTGAAGCAGCCTCGAGCAAATCGTCCAATTACGTCGATACAGGTTAAGCGTCGTCGTAAAGCAGGACCACTTAGTGAGTTTTAATTAATGAGCAAGCTTGGGTATGTTCAAGCCGTCAGAGTATCTGGAACCATGTTCGCTGATAAACACGTCAAAGAAGTAAGCACGTGTTCTCGGCGTGTTGTACTAAGGACTAAGCCGAAGACACGTGTCGAAGTGCGAAACACATTATCTTACAAGCCCTCGATACCTGCCAATGTAGCCTCTACATCTTGGACTCTCCCTATCTGTCTACTGCGAAAACACCTTGAATCAAATCTAAAAGGTCGAATAACGAAAGTAACTTCCGGTTCCTTGTGTCCTTTTATAAAGTTGGATTTTAAAAGGACATGAGGTTTTTTTTAAAAGGTCACTTTTTTTAGAAAGCATGTACTTTTTAGGGACGATATCGAAAAGACAAGTGGTTTTAATCTGGTTATAAAACGGACAATTTCTGTACAGGCGTTTTATCTGTGGATACAAGGTCGTCTTATTGAACACAGGTTCCCTTTTAACGCGCCGGATCTCAAGGAGTAACCGATTTGTAAGACACGGTTCTTCCCTCATACCTGATGTTTCAGAATTTATTCTCCAAGTGCTGAGAGCATTTATATTTTTGGACCAGAGAAAGAGAAAATTAATTAAAAACAACAATTACAAGTGCAGAGTAAGCTTTATACAGTCACGGCATTTGGAGGATAAGAATTAGATAGGAGAGGAATTTCCCATGACAAAACTGTTTCGAGTTTGCATTCACGATTTTAAATATTTTTTATGTACAATGTAAATAGATTTTATAAATCTCGCACCTAATCTTCGCCCTATTTTTTATAAGAGATAATCCTTAATCCAAAAAACATCGAATATTTCAAAAAACGGACTCTTGTCGGAATATTTTTGTAATAAGTTGTTATCGATTCGGTATCGATGTAGTCAATGAAGGCCAGTATTTCACGTTACCTTAAGTATTGTTGCTATTGTTAACGGAATTGAATCCAAATTCGGACAAGTGCAATCAGTCGGTAAAGACTGTTTTCAAAGTTGAGAATCTTGCTGTGTGGAATCTCTATCTTATAATAAATTGACGTTGTTAAACAGGGTCAAAGTGTAAATAAAATATGATCGACAAATTTTTTGCGCAAGAGGGGACGCAGGCCAGTAAATACCTACGATGTAAATAGCAGGTGCGACAATGATGGTCCGTTGTATCACAATGTGATTTGTTATGCTGCTTGTAAATTAAGTTGAATTTGTTTTGGTAACATTTGTATAATTTATGTATCTTTGTTAATTTTTCGATTAGGAGCGAAAAAGGACTGGAAGTATGAATAAGTATATTTTCTTTTAATGGAAATTACTTGGTGCCAAAATTATAAACGTCACTCATTGTTATAAGAGAGAATTGAGTTTTAAGATTAAGTTATTGTGAGTGAAGACTTTTGCAAAATAAACGAAAAGTGATACGAACTGACTATATATGTTATCAAAAACCTTGAATTTACTTTTAATATAAGGGCTGCAATGAAAATTATAATAATAAATAATAAAGTCTACAATGAAAATTATAAGTCTATAGAATTTAGAGTTACATAATTTGTAAAATAATTATTTTACTTTTCTATTAGGAAGTACGAATTTACGAATTACGGCTCGGGAACAAATGATTCAAGCAGAAATGGTATTTTTTAAAGAAATCTGAAAATAAATTACATTTACTTGGGAAGATGGTCATCTCGTTTGGGGGAAAAAGAGAAGACAGAATAAATAAATACATATGATTAAACCGCAAAAATCATTTGACAGGTAAGTGACCCCTTCGACAACGGCGACATCGTCATTCTCATAGTCGTTTTCGCTCAATGAAAATATGAGGTTGCGTGTGAACCCCAGAAGAGGTTACGAACATAAATAGGTAACATAATAAACCTAGCTATAAAGAAGATGGCACTAATTCATAATGCCCCGTCATGAATATTCAAAGTATATGAAGTATAAATTCTTCCATACACTATACACCCGCCTTGGTCGCGGTCGCCAACGGGAATAAACGATTTGAGTTCAAATATCAATTAGTTTGCCTCGAGATATATCGCAGCATAATCGCAGGGGAGTGTTTTGCAACGTCTCCAAGGAACAAGCTTATCTCGATACATAAGTTGTTAGAAAGTATCAGGGTGGTCTTTAATTAACCGCTTTATAAATTTTTAAAATTAATTCTCAAAAGGTTTATTTTGCAATTAAAAATTATATTTATTATATTTATAATGAAAATATATAGTCTGAGTATTCTTTAGGGTGGTCCAGAAAAGCCTCATTTTTTTATAAAACGGCATCTCTTTAAATTATTCTTTTTAGTGAAAAAATTGTCCCTGGTGGTTTATCAGTGGTTAGCAAAAAAATAAGCTGGGAAGGCTTGTACTTTTCTATAATCCTTTCTGAAATAAAACTTTATCAAATCTTATCCACTCATATTCTATAAAATCCTATGACTTGTAGGAAAATAATATTTAACCAAATTCTATATCAACAATGTTAAAAACTTTTAGATTTTATAACAATTTCACATTGCAAGTGCAACGTAAAATTACTATCACAGTTATGTAAAATGAAGTTATAAAACTTGTGTGGTAAGTGGAGTGATGTGTCAGTAAACAATAAAGTTGTTAGAAAGTATCAGGGTGTTCTTTAATTAACCGCTTTATAAATTTTCAAAATGAATTCTCAAAAGGTTTATTTTGCAATTAAAAATTATATTTATTATATTTATAATGAAAATATATAGCCTGAGTATTCTTTAGGGCGATCCAGAAAAGCCTCATTTTTTTATAAAACGGCATCTCTTTTAATTATTCTTTTTAGTGAAAAAATTGTCCCTGGTGGTTTATCAGTGGTTAGCAAAAAAAAGGCTGGGAAGGCTTGTGCTTTTCTATAATCCTTTCTGAAATAAAACTATCAAATCTTATCCACTCATATTCTATAAAATCCTATGACTTGTAGGAAAAGAATATTTAACCAAATTCTATATCGACGATGTTAAAAACTTTTGGATTTTATAACAATTTCACATTGCAAGTGCAACGTAAAATTACTATCACAATTATGTAAAATGAAGTTATAAAACTTGTGTGGTAAGTGGAGTGATGTGTCAGTAAACAATAAAGTTGTTAGAAAGTATCAGGGTGTTCTTTAATTAACCGCTTTATAAATTTTTAAAATTAATTCTCAAAAGGTTTATTTTGCAATTAAAAATTATATTTATTATATTTATAATGAAAATATATAGCCTGAGTATTCTTTAGGGTGGTCCAGAAAAGCCTCATTTTTTTATAAAACGGCATCTCTTTAAATTATTCTTTTTAGTGAAAAAATTGTCCCTGGTGGTTTATCAGTGGTTAGCAAAAAAATAAGCTGGGAAGGCTTGTACTTTTCTATAATCCTTTCTGAAATAAAACTTTATCAAATCTTATCCACTCATATTCTATAAAATCCTATGACTTGAAGGAAAATAATATT
>JBAGKK010000268.1:3308074-3334082 GCA_037177015.1 Euceroptres primus
TTAAATTTGTGTGTAAAATTAATTTTTCCTATATGCAATCCAAAGGAAAATCTAAAGGAATGTTATCAAACATTTTTTAAAACAATTTCGCGGACGTGAATTAAAATAACTTAATGAATAGTGAATTAAAATTAAAATTTTCATTTTCTACAGATGGATATTTATTTTTTATAAATTTGAAACAAAATTTTAAACTCAGAGAAAGCAACTGCTGCGAATTGCATTTCAAATGCATTCCAAAATGGAAGAAACTGGAGGAGCTCCAATTCGGACGATTCTGAACCGCCGAGTGATCAGACCACCATGTTGGTTGGATCATGGATTACGGGAACGTGTGTGTGCGTCCTGAACGGAATGTGCAAGCTGAAATTCACCGGATTGCGCACGCACAATTTCTCATCTCTTTATCTTAAAAGTTTACGCAGTTTAATTCATTTTAATCAGCTCAATCGAATTGGGATCAACTTTTAATATCAGAATCTTTATTAATCTCTGAAATAGTGACGATTCCGTATCTTAGTAAACAAATATTACAATTTTTAATGTTCGCACATTTTCATATTTGACACGTGACCCAGTGGCATACTTCTGCGCAGCGAATGGGTTGACGGAAAATGAGCGCGTGATTTTAAAATTATTTTTTTTCAGAGGAATAAAATATTTTTGTCAAATTATATTTTATATTTATAGTTGATTAAATATAGAGTAAAGGAAAGACGGTAATATTGAAATGGTTATTTTATTTTAAACCAATTTTAATTCTAATTATTATTTTATTTTGAGGGTCATTCCTTGTATATCAATAAAAATACTTAATATCTGAAATTAAAACTATACAAAAATATTCAAGTATCAATTAAATAATAAATAAAAAATCAATATTTCTATGAATAATTTCGTTTTTTGAAATATTTTTTTTCTTGAATGTTCCGATTTAAATAGCGCGCAAAAGAGGTGAGTTAAAATGATTGGCTATTGATGACTTCCTATGGCGTCTGCGCAGAAGTACATGAATGGTTGCCGTCTTTTCCTTCCATTTTTATTTCTTCGTTTCGCTGACCCCAAGTGTGCCCACAATCCTCCTTGAACACTTCGCATCACTTACATACGTTAGGGAGGGAGTGGTTCTACAATCGTACGTGCATTTAAGTAAGTTTTTTCAAGAACATTTATTTCCCTTTTTCAAAAACCTTTTGATACAGCTTTCGCGTGATTCCTGATAACCAAATCTCGAGGCTTCAGCCATCGTGCATGGCCTTAAAAACGACCTTAACCTTAGCGAAGGAGTCCGCTGGTATTACGTGCCTCCTGTTTAAGTAGTCAAAAAAATTTTGTTACATCCGGGTTGGCCAAAATCTCCCTTTATCTCTCTACTGCGAAGCGAGATTTCTCTAGTGTTTTGTTTACTCAGCATTTCACAATTCTCAGCTACTTTTTCTGCATGAGTCTCTTGGCTGAAAATTTTACCGCAAAACGTGCATCTTTCTTCAAAATTGTTCAGTCGTATTTTTAGAGAAAAAGCATGAAAAGAAGGTAATTTAGTTTTTAAGGATTCCAGTTAAGAAGTCGTCAAGTTTTATTCTTGATCACGTGTTTGGAGTCTGATTTGAAATTGACATTTGGCAAGATTTTTTTTTTTCTTAAATTTATATCCTTTATTTGGAATTTCAGAAGGGTGTTGTATGAGTCAAAAAATAGAAAAGCCAGTACTGTCAGGTCAACGTATAAAGACCAGAAAAAGAGGTATGTAAAATAAGACTAGAGAATTTCATGCCGTTCAAGGCAGACGTCCTTGTCGCTAAGCGAAATTTAACGCGTCACGTTCGTCTTTGACAGATGAAAAGGAAAAGTATGATCCCACTGGATTTCGAGATGCGGTTTTACTTGGTCTCGAGAAGGCTGGTAACGACTTAGAAGCGATTTCCAAGTACCTGGACACGGCTGGCTCTAAATTGGATTATCGTCGGTACGGAGAGGCTTTGTTTGATATTTTAATAGCTGGTGGTCTCTTGGTACCTGGTGGTTCCATAGCTCAAGATGGAGATAAGCCAGTCAAGACGACAGCATGTGTCTTCGAACAACCAGAAGACATGGAATCGATGCACAATTTTGAACAGGTGAACAAGAAACTTCAAATTCCCCGAGTTATTGGTGCAAGAACTTGACATTTTTTTAAATTCGTGTTTCGAGGAAGTTGAATATTCTATCAATAGTTTGGGATTTTCAGGAATAACCAAGGATAAAATCTTGTAAAAATAATCAGGAAATTTAGCGTCTTGTAAAATCCTGGACTTTTAAATTGTTTATTTGTGCAAAAATATTTTCGTAGGTATCGGTCATTTTATTTAAAAAATAAAACGCATTTGCTTTGTGATTTTAGAGAAAACTAATCTTATTTTAATTACTGCATCACAAAAAAAATTATAAATCTAACAATGGAAAAATGAAAGAGTTCGAATATTGTTTTAAAGAAAATAGTGCGTTTTTCTAGCTAAAAACAAAATTTAATTAATATTCCTTTTCATATTTTTGTATTATATCTAATCCAATGTTCTAAATATTAGGGTAAAAAAAGTTGAGAAATTTTGTTCATGGAAATCAGGGATTTATAAAGGAAACTTATGAAACTTTGGAAATTTCTTTGGGAGGATCAAGTTTAAAAAAAAATAAAACCCGTTTTAATTTCTAAATTCGATCAGCTGCAAATTCTGTAATACTGATTTGCTAAAGTGATGTATTATTTTCCAGGTGTTTATTAAGCTCATGCGGCGATATAAGTATCTAGAGAAAATGTTTGACGAGGAAATGAAGAAGGTACTTGTGTTCATGAAGGGTTTTACTCCGCAAGAAAGAATCAAGCTGGCTAGGATGACCGCATTGTGGATCTCAAATGGATCCGTTCCACCAACTGTGCTCTCTGTTCTTATTAACGAACACCTTGTTAAAGATAACCTAGCTCTAGACTTCTTACTTGAGGTGTGCGTTACGTGGAAGCAAGAAAAAGGCCTACCGAGTCTGATGACAGCTTTGAAACGTGGCGGAATTGAAGGAAGGCACGTCATTTTTATCTATATATTCTATCCAGTCTACAAGTTGTTCAGAGAATTGTTAGCTTTAGGAATTCTCCAATTTATTCACAAAAACTAGAATTTGTATAGATTTTAAAGCCAAAATCTCCAGGACTATTTAAATATAATTGTAATTATGTTATGCAATATTTTAATAATGAGTTTAAATTGATTAGGTTAATGGAATTCGTACCACCGAACAAGAGGTCAGAGGAATATTTTCGATCTGTTTTCGAGACTGTCGATTTGGCAGATATAGTTAAATTACATAAGGCCCAAGCTAGCCAGGAAGCGAAACGTGATCTTCAACAGCTTCTTCTGGACAACCTGGCCGATGACCGAGCTATAAAAGATATTGTAATTGATCTCAAGGATATGGCTCTCAGATGTGGTATTCCGGAACATGAAGTTATTGGTTTGGTAAGTTTTGAAAAACAACTATATTTTTATAATTATCTGTTTAAAATGAAAGATCAATATGTATAAAATTAAATGTTTTGCAGATTTGGGGAGTAGTTATGGGTCAGGCAGAATGGAACAAAAAAGAAGAATTGGTCGCCGAACAGGCGTTAAAACATTTAAAAACGTATACTCCACTATTCGGTGCTTTTACAACTACTGCCAGATCTGAACTCGCGCTTATCCTTAAAGTTCAGGAATTCTGTTACGAGAACATGAATTTTATGAAAGTCTTCCAGAAGATCGTTTTACTCTTCTACAAAAGTATGCAATTGTTTAGTAATAGAGTGATTGTTATGACTTTAGTGTAGAAATGCGGTTTGATTGCTTTTCTAACGTGAATTTATTGTTTTACAGCCGACGTAATTTCCGAAGAAGTGATTTTGAAGTGGTACAAGGAGGGTCATTCTGTAAAGGGCAAAATGCTGTTTTTAGACCAGATGAAAAAATTTATCGAGTGGCTACAAAACGCGGAAGAGGAATCAGAATCTGGAGAAGATGAGGACTAAAATAATAGCAGTAAGTACGGCTAAAAATGAAATCTTTTCCGGCATTTTAGATTTTTTTTTCTTACAAAAAAAAAAAAGAAATTATTTTTTTCTTGTTTAATTTAAAAAGTTAAATGACGGTCTTTGGTTTTTTTCTTAGGTTTTGCAATAAATTATAGGAATTTAAATATGCTTCTTTTGCATTTAGATACATTCAAACAACATTGCCAAAACTCAATACGTCAGTATTCTGTCCAAGGAATTCTCGAAAAAAATTGTAACTTGCAGTGATAAATTTAAGGAAAGGAAAACGTAATAGGTAACAGAAAAACTCAAATTTTATAATCAATTGGCTTGGAATCATTTGGCCCAGCAATCGTGAAATCGAGATACAAAAATTCAATCGAATTACTCATGAGAATCAAGAGCAACATTAAAATCTTATATTAAGAGATGATTTGTCAATTTCCAAAGTCTCTGAATCGTATTGATTTAGGAAAACATATTTTCTGTTACAATTTTTATAACTCCACTAGAAAATATATACAGAATAACAAAACAAAAACTAAAAAAGAAAATCATGGAACGAATTTTATCCCCGTGTACGTACAATTTTCAGAACCCTATCTTACTTTGTATGATAATTGTATTAGTTTATAAAAAATATACTGTCAGGTGGTGTTTGATATTTCAAGTTTTCTTATTTTTTCAAAATCCTCTGCAATAAACTTTTGAATGTTCTGCACAGGGTAGAACATTTTTTACCGTATTTATATTTAATTAAAAATAAAAATAATTCATTTTAGAAAAATTGTATCAGGATCACATGATGAAGGGGGTATTCTGTTTTTAATTTAAATTTTGGATTAAAATAATCCATTTATAATTATTGTAATCTAGAATTAAAATTAAAAAGAGAAATACCTTTGACATCCTGTGTTCCTGATACAAGTCTTCTAACATTTTAGTAATTGAAAATTAAAGTCACATCATACAATAAAGTAAAATCACATCATGTTATCCGGATACAGTTTTTCTAAAATGAGAGTTTTGTTCAGAATTAAAGTTAAATTAAAAAAATTTAATTATATAAACGATTACCTCCCTGCACATCCTGTGATTTTGTTAACATTTTTCTTGAATTGTTTTAAACGAAAATCAAAAGAGAATAAGCTCCTTTGACATCTTGTGATCCTAATACAATGTTTCTGAAGTGAATTATTTTAATCCAGAATTCAGGTTTGAAATATTTCATTTTAGAAAAATTGGATCAGGATCACAGGATGTCAAAGGAGACACTCATTTTGTTTAGGTTTTCATTTAAAATAATTAATTTGAGAAAAATTGTATCAGGATCACAGGATGTCGTTCTCTTCTTTATTTAAATTTCCCATTAAAATACACTTGAATCCCGGTTTAGGATGGGTTTTGGGCATTGCCTGTCCTAAACCGGGATAGCCCTTGAGCGTCTCTGAACACAAACAGTCAGGGTCGTACGAACCACTTTCAGTCAGAATAATATAAATGCAATTCTCTCATGTAAATTTTTTTACCATAAGGGATGAAAATTCTTAAATTACGATGAAAAATTAATGGAAAACAATTTTCAACGTGTTTTTAAAAATAAATGCAAAAGGCGATTTGATACTGATCGCTCTGTTGCTGCGGTACTGCTTGACTACTACTCGACGACCGTGCCTCCCTCTCTACCCTCGGACCCGCGCATCTACTGAATGCCAGCGAACGAAATTCTAGGAATATCTTAAACCAGGATTCGAGTGTAATTAATTTTAGAACAATTGTATCAGGACCAAAGGAACTCGCGGAGGTATTCTTTTTTTAATTTGAATTCAGAATTCAAATAATCCGATAATTATTATTTCAATCTAGAATTTAAATCAAAAAGAGAAATACCTCCGACATCCTGTGATTCTGATACAATTTTTCTAAAATGAATTATTTTAATGGGGAATTTAAATAAAGAAGAGAATGAACTCCTTTGACATCTTATAATCCTGATACAATTTTTCTAAAATGAATTATTTTAATCTGTTTTAATGAGGAATCATGTATCATCCTGATACAATTTTTTTAAAATTATTTATTTCAAACGAAAATTTGGTCATTGTATTCTTGGTTTTATTTTCAGGAGTTCTATAGATTCCCCATCAAAATAATTCATTGTAGAAAAATTTTATCAGTTCTGCACAGGGCAGAACATTTTTTTCCGTATTTATATTTAATTAAAAATAAAAATAATTCATTTTAGAAAAATTGTATCAGGATCACATGATGAAGGGGGTATTCTGTTTTTAATTTAAATTTTGGATTAAAATAATCCATTTATAATTATTTTAATCTAGAATTAAAATTAAAAAGAGGAAAATTTAATATATTAACCTTCGACATCTTGTGTTCCTGATACAAGTTTTCTAACATTTTAGTAATTGAAAATTTCACATGAATCTCACATGAACTCGAGGGAGGTATTCTGTTTTTAATTTGAATTCAGAATTTAAATAATCTGTTAATTATTATTTCAATACAGAATTTAAATTAAAAAGAGCAATAGTAATCACGAAAACAATTCTCAAGGAGATGGATCCAGAATTTGCTTTTTTCCTTTCTTCCACCGTTATTAATATCCAATAATTATTGCAAGGTTTTTTTCTATCTTGCGGTCAAATAATTTAATTAATAAGACAAAATAAAGTATGTTGGAAACATATTTATTTTATTAAAGTTTCTCTACGTTTCGACCACACTGTGGATTTTTTTCAAGAGTCAAATTTTAAATCTATAAATAAAAATAAATATTATATTAACCCTCTGCCTGGTCATTCGACTGTTATCGTCAAAAATCGTCAATTCGGACACCTGGTGGGGACAATGGGAATCACGTTCTATGGCGCTAGAGTGGGGATAAGGTAGTACAGGCAGAGGGTTAAATATTATAAATGTCTTGTATTTGTAAAAATACTTCGTTATTCTAGTGACTTCGCGTGCGAAATTGTAGACATTTATATTATTTAATACAATATTTATTTTTATTTGTAGATTTAAAATTTGACTCTTGAAAAAGACCCGCAGTGTGGTCGAAACGTATAGAAACTTTAATAAACTAAATATGTTTTTAACATACTTTATTTTGTTTTATTAATTAAATTATTTGACCGTAAGACCGAAAAAACCTTGAAATAATTATTGGAAAAGAGAAATACCTCCGACATCCTCTGATTCTACTACAATTTTTGAAAATATTTGAAACCTGATGAGTTCGATATTCGGGAGTTCCTGCTCTTTGTGCACTCAACAGATTGTGATAAATATTTTATTCGAAACTCTTACATAAGTTACAATAATATATACCTACATATAATAAAATATGCTATTAGTACTTATAAAGTAATAACATTGTTATGCTTGGTTCTTATAATATTGCTTGTGAACCACGCCACGATGTGAGAGTATGATGGCTCGTTGAGTAAGTATCTCCACCCTGCAACAATTAAATTTGAATTTACTTTATAAAATTCCATAAAAATATATCTAGATAAAGATAAAATAATAATAATAAAATTAATTTTAAAGATATCTTCTGGACATTTAATAATTCAAATTTAAAAAATTAAACTAATAATAAAAAATTGAAGATTTTTCACCTGTGTTAGCATTAATAATTCGTCTTGTGTGTCGACAATTTTAACAGGGAATGGCGAACCAGGTACAAGTACACCAGCCCACCTGACTTCCACCCTATAATCGCCAGGTTCTGTGGGATCATATCGACACAAAATAATTCGATCCTTTTGTGTTTCTCTCTGCATCTCTACTCTGAAAGCTCCCTTCGGTCCTCGAACCCTTACAGTCAATTGCCCTGCACCTGCTCCTCTCGTGTCGCAAATAAATCGCGACTGGAATGTCGCTAAGACACCGTGTTCTATTCCTGGTCCATAAACACGAACCTGTTTCAACAGAAATGAAATCACATTCCAACTCACTCGGAATTTTTTCTATGTTGGTTCCAGTCGTGGTCATACAGGATAGACAAGATAATTTTTTCCAAAGTACTGATAAATATTATGTCAGTCGGAACTCAGATATTTCAACTGGAAATGTTACTCAATAATTGAAAATGATGAAATAATAAACCTTTGCGAGTTTTAAAAGACTCCACTTAAATTTGAATTCAAATTTCTTTCATCTTTCTTCCAATACAAATTACCAATGTTGCTATTATCTGCAATTAATATTAGGCAAATTAATTAACAAATTATGAATTAAATCTTACTTTAGATGCATCAGGTGCTCCAGAAACTCTCAAAGTGAACGGAGAACCAGTTACGTGTTCGCCAGCGTATTTAATCGTCAGAGAGTGTCTTCCCGCTTCCTGAGGCTTGACATTTAATGTGAACGTCGCGTCCCCATGATCATAAAGTTCACAGTAGGCAACTTTATGTGGTCCATCGCAATGCGCAGTTAACTCGCCTAAAATTCGAAACGAAATACTCAGTCTTCCTTTTTAAAAATCAATAATTTCTTCAATCTCTTAAATAATTTTTAATGAGTTTTCCTTACCAGGTCCGGCCCTCCTCGTGTCAATGAAACTTCTTATTTCCTGCCCGACTATTCCGTGCTTCAGACCTTCTCCAGAACAAATTACACGAGAGGCATCAGCTGCACTCGATACATTAATTTGCAGGGGACAACCTTTCAGTTGTCTTCCATTCCACGAAACTGTCATCAAAAGAGAATCTGATGTAAGTGGTACATAACTCGCTCGATACACGCTATCTCCTGTAAATTATAAAAATTTTAACATTAAATATTGACAGATCTTATGGAGTAATCCACCAGAAAATACATATTCAGAAAGATCTTAAATTGAATTAAAAATTACCTAAATGCTGTAAATTGACATTGACTTCGCTGGTTGGTGAGAAAAGTTGAACTTTAGGTGTTCCACTTCCGGCTTGAGAACCATCGATCGTGAAACTAACTTCCTCTCCACATTTGGCTGATGTTAAACCTCGACCTCTCAACATTACTCTGCTTGTGTCCTGAATTGGTGGCTGAAAATTCGAACTGGATTAGACAAATTCTTGCAACCACAATTAATTCTATTACTTAAAAACTTGAAAGCAAATGAAAGAAAAAGAAACAATCTATCCATGGCATTTAAATAGAATAAAATTAAAATTAAATGGATTAAAATGTTTGGACAACAAATTATTTACCTCTCCATCCTGAACGATTGCAAGTTTTGGAGCACCTGGGAACGGCACTCCATTGAATAATATTTCGAAGCGATGTTCCCCGCCATTTAATTGAGGTGAAACAAGTTTGAGCCTGTTATTAGAAGTCATTTCAAAAGACAAGGGATGATCTCCTACTTTTCCACTAAGTTCACCAGGACCAGCTTCTGCGGTGTCAAAGCTTATTTTATTCGAAGGCTGAATTTTCAAACGTCCTACTTCGTCGCACAATGCTGCCCAGCCACCTATTTTTGTCAATCGTATTGTACTAATTCTGTTTTTAATTAATTCATTGGCGATTGTCAATTTATTAAATTATTACTTAATCTATTTACCTATGACTCGAAGATTTCTAGTGTCGATGATCTTTGGATGCCAGGGAGAACCTGGTAATTGCTGTCCAGCGCAGACGACTCTTACGTCGAAAACTCCTACTTCCGTTGGAGTATAAGACACGTTCCAAGTTCCGGGATTCGCTCCTGCCTCGATTGTGGCTTTTGATATGCTATCTGGACCGTCAACCTGAAAATATTGTAATTCCTTTTACTGTGGGAACCAAACTTTTTTTTAGACTTGATAAACGAAATACTGAATTTTCTAAACAAAATTCAAATTAAGCAAATAAATCAGTATTCTTGATTATTTTAAATATTGTATTCTTTTGACATTTCCAGGTATCTTTGTACCACTTGGTTTCAAGTTTCATACACATTTGTCTACTTGCTGAGTGAGCTTTTTAAATTGGAATAAAATTCTTCTTAAATTGGGTAAATTGTAGCCAAGTGTAGTGAATTCTTATATTAATAAATTGAAATAAAATATAGTTTTCTTTGATGTATTGAAATTAATTTAAGATTATTTTAACTAAGTAAATACCTGTACAGCCGGTGGACTTCGTGTGCCAGTTACCACGAAATGAGCAGGTTTTCCCACGAGCCCAGTGAGTAAACCCTCCCCTTTTGCTCGAGCTTGTCCTGCTGCTTCTACTGTACACATTACCGGACTACCCGGAATGGCACAACCTCCTATTTATGGATAAAAATTTGTTTCAGTTATAATTTTATGATGAGCAATTTCTCGAACTGGAAACAGTGACTGCAGAAATAGTACAAACTGCAGTTTGTGATTCTGTAGAATTATAAATAATACATATATTCCAAGAGAAAACGGTTTGCCTATTGTAGAGAAAATTAAAGACAAACAATAATGTTTAATTTGTATAACTTCTTATTAGATTATCTAAGTTGAAAGTTTTTCGAGAAAAAGTATTTATAAAAATTATTTTATAAGGAACTAATATTTAAATTTACCTTTGGCGAATATATTCAATCAAGTAAATCAAAACAAAGTTATACACTTTTCTTCTAATTTAAATAATGATAAAAATGTTTCAATTCTCAGCTTTTCTTTAAATAATTTATAAATTTAGAGTATTTAAAAATTAGAAGCTTGTAATTTTTGGGAGCACTAGATAAGACTATAAGACTTTTCTGGAAATTGTTCAGTTTACCTTTAAGGATTTTGATTATCTTTTATATCGTTGTACTTACAATGAAATTTTAATATTTGCGAATTTGTGAGCATTGTAGAGTAACAGGAAATTTCTAGAAAGCCAATCAACTTAGAAAGAATATTAAAATCGAAAGAAGTTATTTTCTTGGCTTTCATTAATGATTCGAAAATTTATTGTAAAAAATAAGTCATCATCATTTATTAAAATCAAATCATTTGTTTATAAAAGAAAAAAATTGTGCAATGGTTACTTGTTTTTAACAAAGAAAAAATATATAAAAACAATTTTTTCATTCAGAGTTTAGTCCAAAATCCAAAATTAATTAAGGATAATAATTAAAGAGCAATGGCTTCTTACCATAAGTTACATTGATCATGTATGTACCAGGAACACTTGGTGAAAATTCAATCATTTCAGCTCCATCATTAAGCGGTGTTACTTGCAACGGAAGTTCTTGTCCCAATGGACTTGTCGCTGTTACATCTAGTTCCGCCATTCCAGCATCTGCTTTAATTACTAGAAAAAATCCTCTGTTTATCTTCCTCTTCCACCAATTCACAAATTAATAATTTCGTAAAATTCTCTCATCTCCAATTTCTAAACTCTTTTATTCTCACAAAATCGTTGATAACCTAATTTAAATTAAAAATACGAATCTAAAAACTTCAAACTTGAAATTAAAAGACTGAGGTCGCGAAGTCAAAGACGTTTGTTTAGTTCGCGGAACCCGAGTATCAGAGACTGCATTCACCTTTCTGCACGGGCAAGGCTATTTGAAAGTAGACTAGATTTGTGATATCTACTGTAATTATGCTAGGCAGCCTTGAGAGACCTTATGGTTATTCTAGAAAAGTTATACGCGACTTTCTCCAGTGCGATTTGAATATGAACTGTTTAATCGACGCTGAGAAAGAAATGATCTCTCTTTCTGCGAGAAAACTGTGATCTCTCTCCGCCAGAAGTTATTAATGGTGAAATTAAATTAGTGGAAAGTGTTGATGTTTTAATTAAGTGAAGTGACATCATTTTATTGCAACAACATTAAAAATTATCAGTTTCCAATCTTCCTCGTAACGATTTCTATTTCTACATAGATAATTAAAAAGGATAAATTTAAAAACAAGTAAGAGAATTTCTAAATATAACAAATTAGCAAATAATTTCTTACTTATTATTTATTTACTTCCTCTCTAGCTATTTATTTACTTTCAAGTGTCGGTTGATAAGAGAGTATTAGACTTGCAGTTCGATTCAAAAGTGAAAGTGAATGATTCAGTTGGGATTATGCAATCACTACAACCCTCTATTATGTGTGGCATTAGGTGTGTTACTTAATATTTATCGAGAATGAAATTCTCGAAATTCTGGTTTCAGTCTTGTCGCCACAAGAATCGAATCCAATTAAATATTTAACTTCACACAAAAACCAAATTAAATTTGATTAATTAATGAATAAATTTTCATAACGTCCGAATTTCTTTCAAAGGCTCTGTCATGTTATTCCAAAAATATATTTAGACTTTTAATAATAGCTTTTTGATAATTTCCAAATCAAAGATCGAACAGAAAAAATTGTTTACTAGCGTTTCCATTAACAAAATAAAAAGAAAACAGACTTTACTTACGTTTAAATGCAACATGATCGTGAACAGCTACTGTCGTTGGTCCCAACTCCTGCAATTTTACTTTGTTTGGATCGAAAGCCTGGCAGAAAAATGGTGAGCCCAAAACTGGCTTCGCTCCTTGCAATACATCAATTTTGTAGGTTCCTAAAAAACGAAAATCAAGCATAAAAATAGATTTCTACGAATCACAAATCTACGGTTAAAAATATAAATTGTGTAAAATTACTAGTAAAGTTTGACACGAATCCAAGGTGTTTATAGTTATTTAGAATTTAGAATATTTAATTTAATTTAATGAGAAGGAGAGAAGAATCTAAAAGAGAGTCTCACCAGTTGAATTGGTCGTAAATTCAGCTAACAAGTTTCCATCTCGATGTTGATAACATCGCACAGGTACCGCATTACCTTGTGGACCACTAATCACGACATCAAACTCCTTTCCAGGACGTCCTAATGTTTCGATTGTAAAAGATGTTACTTTGCTCACACACGACTGATACAATCCTAATCCTGTGGCTGTCACTTCTCTTCCTCCTGTTGGACCTCGAACGGCAACTTCAATTGGACTTCCTGAAATTTAATAATTTAATCAAATAATATATATGTAATCATAATGGAAGAATAGTCAGAAATAAAATACATATTCTGAAGAAAATAAGAATTGTTTTAAACTAAAGTTTCTAGGAGAGTAAATAATTTTCAGTCAAAAGAGTTTCATTTTTCAAATAACATGGAAGTAAAAAATGATGATGCAAATATAAATTCAAAAAAGAAAAGAAGAATACCAATACCTTGGATATGAACATCGTTGTATTTAATATGAACCCGATGAGGCGCAGCTCGTGTTGGATGGAAAATAACTTCGTAAACTCCATTGTCTCTTTCCCTCACTAAGCTGTCGACATCAGCTCCACCTGCCCGAACATTCACGCTCAATTTTCCAGGACCTGCTTCCTTGGAAGCAATAGCTACACAGAAGGTTCAAATAGATTATTTCGAAAAATTCACTTTCTTTTCAAATAAACGTTAAAATAGAGATTATAATAGTAAAAATACCTAAAATTGTCCCAGGACGATGACAAACAGTATCAGATATTTCTTTAATCGTCACTTTGGTCGGATCAAAAACTTGCAGACTCTGGGAACTCATCATTTTTTGGCCATCGCTAAATATTACGTTGTAAGTTCCAACTTGTCTTGTTCTTATTTCCACGCGATAGAGATTTGAGGAGAGTTTTGTCAAAGCACATGGAATGATAATGCCATCCGGACCTAAAGACATCAAAATGTAAAGTGAAATATTAATTTTGTACGGAAATGAATAATTTACTGAAATATTTTTGAATGGTGAAACGCACTTGTAACTTCAGCAGATACTGGACCAACGAGTCCTGGCATATCCAAATCCATGTAAGCAGTGTTGCCCACTCTGATCATGCAAGGTCCATCAAGAACACTGCTGATGACTCGACACTTGAATGGACTTCCTAAAATGCAAATTTTAATTGAGCTGTTAAAAGTGAAGTCAATATTATAAAATAGATTTTTAGGATTTACCTGTTTATTTTTTGAAAAAGTAAATTTTAAAAGCACTCTGAAATACTACTTTTTTTATATTTTTTAAACTGCTCTTTATTTTGAGAATTAATTATAGAAAAATGTATAAAAACTCAAGAAGATAAAAAAGCATTACAAATTACAAACCTGGGACATTATCATCGTTGAAACTGATGTTAACATAATGCGTGCTCGTTGTTTGGGGAACAAAAGTCACATCGTAAAGTCCCCGGGCACAGGCAACAACTTCAGCCTTGACGGTATTATTCTCAGTGCTCACTACCAATTCCAAAGTACCTTCTCCAGCTTCTGCAGCATCTACCGTAAATGTCGTTGCCTGTCCGAGTAAAGCTTCCGAAAGACCGGACACGTGAACCTATAAATGATTGAATTCCCATGTTAAAATAAATTAAATAAATAGTAAATAAATAGTAACAAATAACCAAAGCTTACAAATATATAATGAGCGATTTCTAAAACAATAAATCAAAAATCTCACCTTAGTAACGTCATAGATGTTGCAGGCAAAAGGAGATCCTTTTATGGGTTCACCATCGAGTAAAACGCTGATGTTATGTCTTCCCACTTCCGTTGGCATGAAGCTAATATTGTACTTTCCATCGATTGGTTCTATAGTTATGGGAAGAGCGATATTCGATGGAGGTGTTACGATCACATCACAATTCATCGATGCTGCTTGAGGATCAACAGTGAAGGATATTAATCGTTTAACGGCTCCCATTTTTAAATTGTGACCCGTTAATAAAGCCTGTCCTGCTCCAACCACTTTGCAACTAAACGGCGATCCTGTGGAAATGATAATTTTGTTATTTGCAATTTAAAAGGCGATTTTGACACTGTATTTGAATAATTAAATTATAAGGTAATTTTTTACCTGGTACGGGTTCGCCATTGAATCGAACACTGAGGCTGTGCATGGCTGCTTCTTGAGGTTTGAAATTGACTCTGAATTTAGCGTTGCCTTCGCTTTGAACATAATTTGGTACATTCTTGCCATTAACTGCCACGATTATTTCGAGGTTTCCGGCTCCTGCCTGACTCGCGTTGACTGAAAAGTGTTATAGTGGGGTATATTAGTTATAGTGGGGAAAAAAACTAATTTAAGTTCTTAAGTGATATGTAAAGGCGATTACAATTCAAGAGCCTTAAAAGTTCCCTGAATAATAAAAATAAATCGCTTAAATTTGGAAGAAATTTAAAATCTGAATATGAAAATGTATTAAACTTAAAGACACTTGAGCTTTAAATTAAGTTAAAATAGATACTCACTACTGAAAAATACTGGCTTTCCGACAACTCCGCTGTTGATGTCAGTAACTTTTACTTTGTCTGCATTGTAAGCTTTCACAAGGAAGGGACTTCCTTCAACGTGTGAGCCACTCAATTTAACTTCGACGCTGTGGTCACCTTATCCAAGAAACAATTTTAATTTATACGTTACATTTTACTGTTGCATAGATTAAATAATTTAAAAAACTATCACAAATTCTAGATAGTTAGGATCATAATCTTGAGTTCAAAATCATAAAATTAAAACCTATACTATTGTTTTAAAGAAATCTTAAATCACGTACCAACATCTTTGGGTGTGAAACCAGCAGTGTAGGAACCGTGTCCAGTCTGTTTGATTTGAACAGGTACACTTTCTCTTGTAGGCGAAAGAACTTCGATAGCTGGTGTACCCAGTGAAGGATCAGCTTCGATAGTAAATGTCGCAACACGATTTACTGATACCTTTTCCAGTCCTTCGGTGATTAGAACTCTGGCTGTGTCGCTCACCTGGTTTTAGCCGATATTATTTTGTTTTTAATATTAATAGTATATTCATAGAATTCATCAATTACAGTTTCAATAGCAATAATTACATGACTCAGGAATCTATTCAGTCGACTAAATTCACATCAGCAATTAAATTCAGTCTCTAGATAAATGCACTAAATTGAAAATCATTCTTTAAATGCACCAAATTATTTACAATCAAAAAGTGCAGGATGTTAAGTATCTCATTCTGTTTCAAATTTGAAATATTTCTGAAATTTTAAGATTGAATGCTAGATCATTTGGCGATGCTGATAGAAAATTCGATTATCTTGTTTGAAATAAAATCTGGAAGTAATTAAAGAGGAAAAAAAAATGATTTTCGATACCATAATCCTAGTTTTGTAACATTCTCTTATGCTGATAAGCAAAACATAAAGTGGAAACAAAAAATTCAAACCTGACAACTGAAAGGACTGCCAGGAACATCCTCGCCATTAAAACGTAAATCCACAGTATGTACAATTGGTTCTCGAGGAGTAAAAGATATTGCATAGGTGTGAGAACCTTGAGCTTGAGCAGAAGTTGGTACTCGACCTCCATTTACGGTTACTTCCAAGTTTCCTGGTCCTGCCTGACTGGTTTCCACTGAAAAATAAAAATTTTATTTTTTACAAACACTTGCATTCAATGAATAATTAAAGCCAAAATAGATAAATAAAATGATTAGGAGAGCATTTACCTAAGAAGGTGACTGGCATCCCAATTACACCACGTTTCGTATCCTTGACTTTGATAGCAGCGACGTCGTAGACTTTGCAGCTAAAGGGACTGCCAACCACTGGAACGTTTCTGTGATTCACAGATATTCTGTGTTCTCCAACAACTCTCGGTGTGAATGCCACAGAGCAGGTTGTATCTTTATTATCGGTGACTTGAGCTGGTACGGCCTGTCCATTGGGTCCTATCAAGTCCGCCGGTTAGTTGTTTAATATAATTTAGTCAGCCAACTAGGGTGGATTATCGGGGCACTGGGAGTGGACCACAAAAATCGAATGTCGCCTTCTTCTTTGTGTGTCACGACTTGGTTTTGCAAGCGACCAACACACCACTCAAGAAGCTCAATACAAGCAATACGATTTTTACGGCTCTTACCAGCATTCAAAAGTTAAGGGGATTTTTCAAATATGTTAGTTCAAACTCTCCAAGCATAACCATGTGTAACCCTTAATTTTAAAATCAAGCTCAGAGAAACATGTCCCAACAAATTTGCGACAAGCTTCAAATATCCTTAAATTGAAATTAAAGTCAAAAAATAAAAATGACACAAAAATATTCTAAAATAGTTAACATAAATATCTTCTCTTAAAAAAAAAAACTAATGATAAACCCAACAGTTTTTTTTCTATTTTGGAAGGAATAAGAACTTAATGTAAAATTAAATGTATTAATTCATCTATGGCAAAATTGAAAACATTGTTGGCACGATAAAGTTTAGGGACAAAGGAAACTTTGTTACACTTTTTTTAAATGAACTAAAGCAATTAAAAGTATCTTAAAACGAATCTGTAGCACCACAGCAGCTGATGGCTTACACACATTTTATCATGTGTCTTTTTTCGAGTATTATTGCGATTACATGGAGAAAAAGGGGGAAATTTTAACACTTGTATTTAGGGACGAATTAGTCACTACTTACAAAACGATTAAAGGTACCAGGTGAAAAAGTACCAGGAAAAAAAAACAGTAAGAATAAAGAGAGCAGTAACCAAAATGATGCATAAGGAATGTGATAAGGATTGTAAGATTAGTGTATCCTTACGCAAAGCTTCAAGAGACTTGTTGTTAGGTACCCACCACCATTTTTTTCATTCTACTTCCATAAGCTAAAGTTAAAACGAAATGAGTTTGTTTGAGAAGTCTAGTAATGTCGTAGTCTGAAAGCTGGCCGACCTGCAACAGAGAGAGAATTGCTCTCAAGCCACCAGTAACGAGACAGACACATTTGTGCTAGTTCCTCCCCAACATAGAACAGAAACACATTGTTAATTTGAAATCTTGACACTGCGCGATAAATTGAAATTAGTAAACATTATAAACATGAAGATTGGTGAACAAGTGCATTTTAATTTCGAGAATTTGTCAAATTATTTTGAGCAGATGGAAACATATTAATGAAGTTAAATTTAAAACATTATCTACCTTCAAAGAGCAGGTTTTTAAACTTTTGTACCGGAGTAAAATTACAAAATAAAAATAAGTGAATTCACATTTTGAAAATTATAAAAAAATATTTTAAAAACAATCTGTCAAACATTTGGATTCTAATATTTAATACTTGAGTTCAATTCAATCAATTTTCCATAACTTTTATTGTATCTAATTTTATCTGAAAGTATTAGGTGTATTATACAGTAATATTAAAAATTTGAAAATAAAATAAAAAATAAAACAATTTTACAACCAAAATTACTTTTAATTTGAAAAGCAAATTTGTAAAATTTAAAAACTTTGTATTGAAAAGAAAAATTCTTTGATTAAATTTCAACGTGACAGAAAAAATATTTTATGAAACAATAAAAAATTGTAAACAATAAAATCATGCAAAAATATGGTAGTCAAAAGCTAGAAGTGCTCTAAAATTCTTTTGAAATTATTCAGTTTTCAAACTTTCTAAATTCTTATTTAATTTCTTATCAAATTAAATCAAATCATATAAATTTCTACAAATATTTTGAAAATCAAAAGAAAATATTTTCTGGAAATAGCTGAGAATCTTTGAAATCTTTGTAAAAATGTTAATTTCTTTTATTTTTCATGTTTAGTTATAGTTTAAAATCTAAATGTACCATTTTATTTTTCTAGACTTGTGACTACCATAAAAATGTGTTACATGAAAGAAGTCAACATATTTAATTAGAGAACAAAATATTCTAAAATCTACACTAAGACATTCAATTCACTCAACCTGAAATTAGAAAACAAGAATTAATATTCTACAAAAGTGTGTTTGACTAAAAATATCAAACAGAACACAATCAATAAAAAATTGATCTTGATGGCAATTTTTTAAATGATATTGTATTGTATAAATTTAAATTCCTCATAATACAGAATTTGAACTAATTGTCATCAAGGTTAACTTCTCATCGATTTGCTTCCGAATTAAATCTAATGGCTCCGAACTATTTAAAGAAATCACAATCCACAAACACAATAAGAATTAGAACACTGCAGTGCAATAACACATATTTAAATGAAATTAGTGACAAGTCAAGTGACACAATTTACACAGTGAAATGATAAAATGAAAAAGTGAACATAAACTATGAGTCACACTAACGAATTGCAATCACAAGGAACTGAATTTCAGATAGGAAGAAATTGACACAAGGAATGCAATAAGGAAGGAACTTATGCCAGAATATTCTTTCGTCGATAAAGAAATATTAGAAAATATTCTAATCCCAGCAGGATGGTTTGAAAATATATTCGCAACATATGACTTTCTATTTGATTTAAAAATGTCCCATTTTAACAAATCAAAAATACCATGTATTATTTAATTTTTATAAAGTTGTGGATGAAGAAAAATTTATTGAATTTATTTTGGAGACAAACAATCCTGCTGAACAGAAATCTTAGAGAAATTTAATTTTTAATCATAAGAAGGTCCAATTTGGAAAATATGATTGAGAGGTAAAAACCGAGATAAAAACTTACCTTCAACGTTAACTTCTAAATCTTCCAAGCTACCGGCAACATTACTGACGGTAAGATAGCTTTGCCGTCCTAACCCAGCACTGCTTAATGCCTGCCCACTTACTGTAACATGACTATCGCCACCAACTCTCGTAATAATCGGACAGCCAGGCACAGTTCGTTTATTAAAGGCGATGTTTATAATGTGCTCACATGCCTCAAATGGTACAAAACTAACTGAGAATCGAGCATTGCCTTGTGGCGTCACTTGTGTGGGTATATTTTGTCCACGTGCCGATATCGTTATTTCTAAATTTCCTTCACCAGCCTGACTTGCATCAACTATTCAAAAAAATACTTGTATTATTTTCCAAATCCTTATAAGTGATCCTATATTCAAAGGATATTCTTAGTTTGATTTCTAAATTTAAATCTCAGAATTACTCGTTATCCGTTTCAGAAACTTTCCATATTTCGTGGTCTCAGAACCAAAGGATTCCATCCTTAATTTTAAGTCACTTGATTCTTACTTGTTTCCTATGACTTCACATACAAAACAAATTAGAATCAAGTGACCAGTAAAATTCACGAAGGAGCCGTTTACTTCTGGGGCCACGATTTCTCGAGAATTCAGAAGTTGAAATTTAATTCACAAAATGGAAAGTACAGAAAAAAATAAATAACTAAACTAACCACTAAAATGCGTTGGTTGCCCAACGCTGCCCCTCGCAACAGATCCAATGAGGACCTTGTCAGAATTAAAAGCTTTGGCCAAAAAGGGTGTACCGTTTACCGGGTGACCATTGTACTCTACACTAATGGAATGTACTCCAACATCTCTTGGTGTAAATTCTGCGGTGAAGCCACTGTGTATATTGCCTGTGACTTTGACAGGCAATTCCATAATTGGTCCTGAAAAGCGAAGATTGTAATAAAATTCCCTGGAGAAAGCTTAAGCTTCAAAGCAGTAAATCAAGATTTTAATGAAAGGCGACAACTTACCTCTTACGGAAACCGCAAGTTCGGCACTACCACTTCCATCGACTGCCATATGAAAGCTGGCCGGTTGATCTACCGGTATCAACTCTAGATGGTTGAGGCTGAGAGTAACTCTGCTCGTATCAGATACATTGCAAATAAAAGGACACCCAGGAACAGCTTCTCCGTTGAACTTGATATCAATATAGTGAGGCTTGGCAACATCAGGCGTGAAGGAAACGAGGCAACGACCTCCTCCTACTACTTGCACATGGTTAGGAACCTCTCCTTCGTTTATTGAGATTTCTAATTGTCCTTCTCCGGCGGCACTTGCGTCCACTGAAAAATTATTGGGTTCATTAGTTTATTTGTTAGTTAGTTTCCTTAGGAAATTCACAGATTCTTATTTTCAAGTTTTGATGGGACTAAAGATTTGCTAAATAGATAGTTGAGGCCTTTGATTCCACTTTGTGATTTAAAATAAAAGTTTGAAAATGCGGTAGTCAGTTTAGAAAGAGCTGGATTCTGGATTCTAAAGTGTGATTCGTGTGATTGGAACTGAGTCGTTAGCAAAAGCTAATAGGTGATTTTTTGTTACAAGTTTCTTATCTTTCTTCGAAAATCACCAGGATTAAAAAGAATTAAACTAGAGTTGCTTCGAAACACGCAGATCCAAGATATAAGGGAGTACGAAAGACGTATCTAGGTGATTATTGCTAAAAAAAAATTGCAATTTCTCTATACTCTATAAAGCCCTGGAGTTTTTTTCAAATGAATCTTTTTACAGCTGACTTCAATTTTTTTAAAAATAATAATATGTAAATAATAAATGTACCTCTAAATTGGCAGGCATGTCCCACTACAGCACTAGGTACGTCAGTAACTTGAATGAGGTTGCTGTTGTAGACTTTGGCGACGAGAGGACCTGCCGGCAGCTTTTGTCCCGCGATGCTCACTTCCACTAGGTGACTTCCAACCTCGGTCGGAGTGAACTCAACGCGAAACTCTCCTGCTCGCCCTGGCTCTTCGTCAATTCGTGCAGAAATGTGACGCTTTGACGGCGCTGAAATTATAAAATTTTATATAAAAATTTATGTGACTTAAAATCAAGGTTTCAAAAATTAAATATTAGACAGAGAAATAGTAAAGTAATATTAGATAAATTAATATTTACCAAGTATAGTGATTTATAAAAATATGATTTACGATAAGACTAGATATTTCTAAAGAAAGATTCGTACACATTTTGTTTTCTTCTATTCTTTTCCATCAAAGAAAATCAAACTAATTTTCCAATTTTATAAACAAGTGCTTAAGGCTGCAGTTATAACTTTTTTGTTGTGCGAAGTAGAGAGTACAGTGTGTATTGTACTTTAATTCTTTAAAAATTATAACTTATAAAAATGAAAATATCCATAAAGCCCATATAAAAAAATTCCTAAGAGATTCCTGGAAATTCTTTTACGTTGGCTTTTAAATTTTTTAAATCGGAAATTTGATGAACCTCTACATTAATCAAGGTCTTAAGAAATAAATGAATATCTTTGGCAATTTTTACCATTCATTTTCCGAAACTACTTTTAAATTTTAATTGAAACTTTGAGATTAAATAGGTCTAGATATTGAAAATATTATATATTTGCTTACTTATAATTTGCACTTCGATTTCATTGCTACTGAAGCCAAGGGCTGAGAGTTCGAATAACGCGGGACTTCCAGCAGGGACCAGCCTGACAGAGTCACCAACTACTGACATTTTTGGGCCAGGCATGATACCTACTCGCCAAGGTGATCCTGAAATCAAAAATAAATATCGAATAAGAAAAGGAATCTTGCAGAATAAAATGAATAAAATTACACCATTCAATGAAGGTCTATTTGTTCAATTGATGCTATTTTCAAAATTTATTTCAAAAATGAGAATATCACATCATTATTGACAATTTAACTACTATAGATTATAAATTAGAATTCCAGTAGTTTTATCAATAGTTTCAAAAAACAAATTTTGTAAGAACATTGTAAAAATAAAAAAATTAATCTGTAACTCTATAACTATAATATACATATAATAAATATACAGAGATCACAGCGATTCAGTAGTTCAATTTTAGGGGAATAGAGGGATATATTTTCGAAAAAAGGGGACTTTTTTTTAAAAGGAGAATTTTTTAATTAAAAATACCAGGGGAGTGAATAAATATTAATAAATGGAATGCTTATAGAGGCAGGAAAAATATAAACAAAATTAATTTCAATGCATTTTGAAAGAGGCAGTAATACATTTCTTAGAAAAAATTAGTTTGAGTCAAAACTATTTATCTAATAATAATTATTTAGCATTTTGTGTTTTTTCTTTAATCTTATTAAACATTCGTAATTTTTATCCAATCTTAATGGAAAATAGCTCGTTTTGTTCATTAAAACATTCTCTACAATTATGCCTGTTGAATTTTATTAAAAATAATTTGTTTATGATTTATCAAATAAAAATATTTTGTACAGTCTATAGTTTCTAAACAAGTTATTTTTAATAAAATTCAACGAAAAGAATTGTAGAAAATATTCTAATGAACAAAATGAGCTATTGCTATTGTTCATTCAAACTGGATGAAAATTGCGAATGTTTAGTAAGATTTTTAAAAAAATGTGAAATAACGATTAGATATTAAATAAATAATTTTGACCCAAACTAATTTTTCCTAAGAAATTACTGCCTCTTCCAAAATGCATTGCAATTAATTTTGGTTCTTTCTTTCCTGCTTCTATAAACTGTTCTTTAGAAGGGTTGAGCATCCTTAACTATGAAATATTTTCTTCCTAACTGGAAAAAGAATCAAAAATAATTTTTTAATTATAGCTTTGAAAATTTCACGGTTAGAGCATAGAAATTAATTAATTGTTTAACTTTTACAAAAGTAGTTTAAACGTATTTTAAAGAGTAAACTTGATGAAATAATGAGTGAATAGAACATTGTAAATAAAGTGAATTAACAGTTTGTTAAATAGCAATAAAAATTTTTTAAACCATTTTCAAAACTTTATTTTTAAATGATAAAAAAATAATGATAGTTAACAGCAATCACCATTTTTGAATGTACCTAATAAATTTCTATTTATGATAATTCTTGAAAAATTTCGAAAAAAGGGGAAAGGGGGGGAAATCTCCATTTAAGTGATTTTAGGGGATTTTGAGAAAAATAGGAGGAAAAAGGGGGAATAGAGGAAAAAAGGGGACTAGGGGACTTACTGTGATCCCTGAATATATAATAAAATAAGCTGTAACTTTTAAGTTCAACATGTTGAAAGTCAGCTATTAACGTTGAATTTTAAGCCTAAAATATTTAGAGCAAAACTTTTATCAAACAATCAGGTAAATTTTCTCTGAAAGCTAATTCTCAATCCACTGACCATAAAAATGACTATTAAAATTCAAGATAATCAGCGGATGGTCCCCAACTTTAAAGTTTAAATACTATTAGGAACTGTAAACAATAAATTAATTTAATAATTATTTAGTGATGAACTAACATAATTTATCATATAAAATTTTCAAAATTTAAAAAAAGCTTTAAGTTCAACAGAAGAATTATCTTTCATGGGAAAATTAATCTCTCACAAATAAAGCAAGCTGAAACCGGAAGTACAGAAGGCTGAAGATAATTATTATTAATTTTACAAAAAAAGCATTTTTTATCTAATTGTAAGCAATTTTAATATAAAAGATCCTAATAATGAGGATGTAAAAATTTCCAAACAGAGTTTATTCAATTTTAAAATATGCTTTTAAAATATAGTTTTTCACCCAAAATATGCATAGGTACTAGTTTTTTAAATCAATTTACATATAAATTATCAATTTTTTTACATCAAGAAAATGGAAATTAACACCCCAAATATCAGATGAAGACAATAAGGCCAAATAGAATTTTTCAAATCTAAGGAAGCTTGATAATAATTAAAAAGTATTTCTTTTGTTAGACAAACGACAAATTTATTATCAAGATAAATTTATGATCGAGATTTATAGAAAGACTAGAAATCTCAAAATTGTATAAAAACATGATAAGATATCTTTTCCCACAGCTTTCCCTTGATTTTCGTAATGCCAATCGGAGCAGTTGCGAAAATAGGTTGCTCCAAAATCCAACTTCAACTCCGAAACATTTCAAAACAAGCACTAGTCGCACTGAATTTGCACAAGCACTAACAGCTCTCACTTTTTCAATTAAAACAAACCCTAGATAATTCACAGATCAAATCTAATCCAAACATCCCGAAAACTTGAATCAGGCGTTTCCCAATTTTCCGTTCTTGAAGACGACTACTAATCTCCTTACTACCGCTTCTTAGAGAAACTCTCCATTTGCCAATTTCTTAAAAGTATTTCCTCTCAAAAGTATTCAATATAAAAAAAATACTTTACTTGCAAATTATTTTCCTTGAAAAACCTGAAAATACTTCCTTGCGATTTCCTTCCAAAAACTTCAAAACTACTTTGCTCCAAAAATTCTTTACTGAACAATATTTTCCTACAAGAATATTTTCTTTCCAAAATATTTACCTAGACCACCTTTTACTCTAGATCACTCTGAAAATTCTAAAAAAAACCCTAACGAAGATTAAAAAAAAAGTTAACAACACAAAAAAAAACACTGCAAAAAAACGCGGTCAAAGGTTGAATTCCGGACACCTGATATTTTTTTAATTCCTTTTTTGTTAGGCGCGTGACGAACACGCGGAAGTTTTGCATTCGTTCGCACGAATGAGCCACGAAGTACAGTACGGATCTCAGAAGAGCATGTTGAAGAATTTCGTTTTTTCTTGCCGATCGTCGGTCTTGGAGCCGATCTGCGATCGATTTCCGATCGATCGGACGCGAGCCATTGTGGCTGAAAAATCGGCACCACACTAAATTTCCCCGCGAAAAAATTGATGACTTTTAAAACTGTAAAAGTGGAAAACAGAGTATAAATATAAAAGGCGTCAGGAAATCTTGAGTCTCGAGCTCAACCTAGTCGAACGACGAGACGACTGTGGTGGACGACGGTCCGCCACTCCGACCCCGAACCAGGGCCGTCTCATTCTTTGCTACAATAAAATATAGTGTAATAATCGCTTCAAAATGAAAATTAAAAAAAAAACAGCAAAAAAGGCCAAAAAAACGAACGGAAATGTTTAAAAAACAAGGAAAAAGGGTTCAAATTTTAATAAATGTAATCAACTTCTCTCTGGAGCTTTTTAAATCATTGTAACAGTTTAGTAACATTGTTATGCAAAAGAAATGCAACGTTATGAAACTGTTGCATTAAAATGGTGTAATTACGATTAGTCACATGGTTTCTTTATGCTGGATGGCATTAACAAACCCGATTTTTTTAAGTGATCCATAATAGTTCTGTACCAATTTTCCTTGTGTTGCAGAGACAATCTTTTGTAACGACATTTAGTTATTATAGCTCCATAAATCATAATAATGTAATTAGTCTGAAGCTAAAACTAACATTATGAATACATTTTTGAAAGTTATAAAAAAAATTATGGAAAAACATACCAAAAGGAATACCAAAAAGATATATATATA
>JBAGKK010000268.1:3350828-3361782 GCA_037177015.1 Euceroptres primus
AAATTAAACTTATATTTAAAAAATATTTTTCACTCGTGTCAGAAATCAAACAGAAATAGTTCACACGGCCCTGACTTATTTACGTTTAGCGTCACTCGCTTTAGTGCCAAGGCTATTGAGGCAACCCCCGAAGCCGGCACAAAACCGAGCGTTCAGTGTATTTATTTTTTAAAAAGCTACGTTGAAATAATATTTCACAATAATTGATAGTTTTCGAAATTTTACTGTATAAAATATGGGGATAACTGCCAGAAACCTAACCTCCTCACTTTTTAGTTTCTATTATTTTTGATTTTGCAGCTCAATCGATGACAGAATCGAGTTTTTGTGCTCCATTTTGAAGATTTTAACATCAATTATAAGTAAGAATGTTATGTCTAAAAAGTTATCAGTAATTATTATTATTTTAATGTAGAGCTAATTTTTTTGCTTCCAAGAGAAAATTTGTATCATTTAAGTTATAGATTATAAATCAGTTAAATTGCTCAGTTGGGGATGGCCAGTAAATTAAATGGTTAGATGTGACCTTAGAATTTTAGATGGATGTTAAACAAATTATAGATCCTCCGAAAAATATATTTCGTTAATATTAATGTTGATTTTTAATTGTTTTATTTTTTTCTGTTTGATAAATCTCAAACTAATCTGAATTTCTTAATTAAACTTTTTTTTCATACTTTACCATCAGAAATTATTCTCGAATAGTTAGATAATGATTTCAAATAAAAGTTAATTATTAAAAAATTGTTTTATTCACTTAAAACATTTAAAAAAACATTAGTTGTACCTATTTAGAAGATCGACGGTACAAAAAGGTACAACTTTACAACAATGATAATTAGTAAGTAGAAAATGATTTAAAAATGTAGAAATGATTGATTACCCTTCAGAACTGAGTCCTTGAACTGTCTGTAAAAATGAAAAAGATAAAAAATGTTTTTGTGCGTAAAGTAACAAAAACTTCAAAAAATACGTAAAAGTTGTACCTTCTCGGCGGAATAATTTCTTTTCACCTCTAGAATAATATGTTTGCATAATAAATTGACATGAAGAACATTGGCAATGTTATAAACAATATGCATAAACAAGCTGCGAACAAATAATGGAGCTACAAAGGCTTCAATTTAAAAACTGAACTTTCAAATCAGTTGATGAATACCACCTGTGGAATTTTTTGAACCAAAAATTGCACTTTTTCCTCACTGTGCGCTGGGAGATTACAAATTTTTATAAACAAAATACTAATTGAATTATCAGTGTGGCCCAGAATCAAGTAAATACAAAAGTATGTGTTGGATTAGAAATGAAAATCAAAAAGTGGAGCACTTGACTTATTCCGCCCCATGTTTGAGGCCGGTTGAGCCTTACATTCGAGTGAGATGAGTCACTTAAATAACCTTTTGTAATTAATTTACAAGTAGAAAGTCTTATGCATAAAGTTACTATAAAAAACTCTTTTTTAAAGTTTTGAAAATGCTCTAACTTTTTGAATTTTGGACGAATTAAAAAATGTTATGAAAACAATTTCTAGAGATTTTTGAGTACTATTAAAAACTGAGACTAAAAGTTCGAGATTTTTCAAAAAGTGACTTTCAAAAATTTTGAAAAAGCTCTAATATAATTTTCGTCAAATATGGCTGGCTAACGAACTCGACCTTACTTTTTATACACTAAAAAAGTATGCCAAAGCTCTACCTAATCCGCCAATTATTTCGAAAGGTATCGGTATACAGACGACAACGACGATAATAGTTATAATGTTATAAAATTATAATAATATCAGGGATCAGTCAGTCCGCCATTCCCCTATTTTCCCCCTTTCCCCTATTATTCTCCAAATCTCCTGAAATCACTTTTTTTAGTTTTATTCCTTTTTCCCTTTTTATATTCAAATTTCCGAATAATTTTCCAAGAATTATGGGAAATAGGAACTTGTGATATACAAAAACTCTTTTAATGTTTTCTTAAATTTCCGGAATTTCTAAATTTTCAAAATCTATGAAAGTCTCCTGAAATCTGTTAAAATCCTCCAGAATTTTTAAAATTACAGTGGGACCTCGTTCGTGTCGCGGACTTGGGACCATGAACCTCGTTCGTGTCGCAAACGTCACTTCCGGTCGTTTCAGGGGCGTACTTAAATGTACGTACCGCGATTGATTCTAATGTACCACGAGTATCTCTGCTAATCACAGCAGTGGTTTGCGGTGCGCGCGCAGATTTTTGCCGCCACTTCCGCGACACGAGCGAGGTTTTGAGGGGACACGTGACCACGACACGAAGGCGACTACGACACGAACGAGGTCCTACTGTAATTTAAAATCCTTAAAAATTCTCCAAAATATTTGAGACTGTTCTAGAAGCTTCTGGTGGTATCCATGTCATATTTTTCGAAAATTCGAAAAAATGGCAGAGATATAGGACTTTGAGTTCTTGTGCAACTTTAAAGAAAATGATATGTCTTTAGTTCTAATTGACCGATTGAACTTTTTGATGCATGAATTTACTTGTTTGAAGACACATTTCAAAATTTAAAAAAAAAACAAAAAAAAAATAATTTTTGAAAATTTTAAGAAAAAAATAAAAATGAAAAATGCGTTCCCCAAAAATTTCATTTTTTATTTTTGAAATTTTTTTGTCATAAGTGTGTTCTATAAGCCTTAAAAGTATTGAAGTGGGTTTTGCCAATGGTTTTCGAGAAAAAATTTCAAATGTTGTCTTGTACGGCTAAGCGCAGTTCGGTAGAGCAAAAGAGTGTCTGGACAAATTGATTTTCAGACCACAATTTGGCTCCTATTTGAACGTTTTTTTTTTTAAATGAAAGTTAATAAAATTCTACACATATCCCTCCCAGCTGATTTTTGAAAATAGTTTTTAGTATTTAATAATTTAATAAACAAGATGACAGAAAAAAATTTAGATTGCTCAAGAGTACCATTTTTTAAATATAATATTTAGATTCATTCCGAAATATCTAGAATCAATGAAACAATCATCCAGAAATGTTGTCCAGTAGGACTGTAGAAATTAAAAAATTTATTGAATTTTTTATAAATAAATAGGTAGATGAAAATGTTTTCGTAAAGATTAGTAGTGTTTAGTCACTTAACTCCAACTAAATTTTAACAATGTATAGACAAAGAGTTTCATTCTCAATAAAAATTAATAAATAACTTCTTATATAATAAAAAAATTTTATAAACAATTATCCGATTAAATAAATTGATCTCGTCACAAATAGCTGAAACGGATAATTGTTTATAAAATTTGTTTATGACGTAAGAAATTATTTATTAATTTTATTAATCCAACTCTGAAGTGTTCTTTTGTCGGAGGGGGATATTTTACCGTCCACGGATGTAAATGTATAATTTTACGGTGTACGCGCATGCGCTTTTGGTCGAAGCGGCGAGATCTCGTGGCTTTTTCTTGTACCGCATGGCAGTACATGTGACTAATTTTTGTAGACTGTACACTACAATTGTACGGAGCATGCCGGCTGACAACACTTGAGTCAGTAGTAATCTGATTGTATGAAAGTCCGAGTGTTTTGTCATCCGAAAACAATTGCTTTATTTACGTGTCGCGATGGCAAGTGATAATGAAGATGGAAAGTTTATGTAGTGAACACCACCTCACTTGCAAGAAGAAACTGAAAATGCGACTGCGGATTTGCTACAGTCTAAATCAAAAGATAAATATGAAGCGGCGTACGAGGCATTTCGAAAATAGCCATCTGACAACCAAACGACGTGCTCAGAGAATACTCTATTGGCCTATTTTAAAATACTGAACGGGTCGAGGAAACCATCGAGTTTGTGGTCCATATTCTCCATGCTCAAAAAAACTCTCCTTCTGAAAGATAAGCAGAACATTAGCATGTACGCGACCTTGATTGCATACTTAAAAAAGCAATCAGTTGGTTTCGAGCCCACAAAATCGACTGTATTCAGCAAAGCCGAAGTTACTCGCTTTTTATCGACAGCTCCAGACGTAGATTATCTTGTTATGAAGATAAGAACTTGAAAAAAGTACATAAATGCATTCTCTCTCTTACACATACACAAACACCCGCATTCCACGCGCTCACTCTATTGGTTGAAAAATAACTTTTTTATTGAAAATTTAAATTTTCGGGTTAAAAAATTAAAACTTTTTATTTAAAATTCATCCTTTTTGGGCGAGAGGGGGAGAGAGGGGGGAAGAGACGGAGGGAGAGGGGGGGAGAGAGAGACAGAGACACAGGCAGACAAAGAGATACACACACACAGAGAGAGAGAGAGAGAGAGAGAGAGAGAGAGAGAGAGAGAGAGAGAGAGAACAAGAGTACATTTAATTTATGTAATATTTAAATTCAAATAAATTATAGGTTGTCTTAGACATCGGGATCATGGAAGCGTGTAGGAGTCAGGAACTAAGTGACATAAAAAATGAAGATCTCAGAGAGGAAGTAAGTCTCATTGTTATTAATTTACCGAAAACCAAAAGTCGTTAAGAAGTATAGGAATGCTCGTCCTCAAAAAACATATCTTGATCGTTTTTTTTTTTTGAGTTACAAAAAAAATAATTGTAAAAATCAAGTAATTGGTAAACACACGATTGCGGCAATGCCTAAATTGACTGCTTTATATTTAAATTTAAAAAATCCGGAAACTTACACGGGCCATTGTTTTCGGCGTATCGCTGCCAATATTTTCGCTAATGAAGGAGGTAACATGATAGTTCTGAAAGACTTGGGGGGGGGGGGTTGGCAATCAGACAAAGTTGCTCAAGGGTACGTCCAAGATTCGGTTCACAATAAAACAAAAATTAGTAATCTTTTCACGTCCGCGTTAAATTTTTCCGAAAATAAAAAATGTGAAACTGTAACTTCTGTAAGTCATGAAATAATTAAGTGTGAAAACAAAGCTCGTGAAAAAACTCGATTAATTGTAAGGTCCTGATCTCAAACATTTACAATGCCTTCAAAAGCTGGTAAAATGGTTCTCAGCAATTGTCTTGTACACATTCACAATTATCAAAATAAGTAAAAAAGTGGGTTGTAAAAAAATAAAAACAGTGTGGCTTTCTATTTTATAATTTATATCAATATTGCCACAACCAAAGAGAAATAAATAAGCAATTATCCAAAGAATAAGGCATCGTATTTTATTCTAACAATAGCCTAAAACTTTATTTTAGTTTTTGACCGTCACTTTGAAAAGATTTTATTTGACTAACTACAACTAAAATCAAATAACCTCACATGTCTATGGTATGACGCTCACGTCGCACATTTAAGGTTATGTTTAATTTTATTTATAGTTAGTCAATTAAAATCTCTTCAAAATAATTGTTGGTTGTTTTTTTTTTCTTTCGGGGGACTTCGCCCGCCGAACCCTCCACGGGGGCTCCACCCCGGACCGTCTCCGCCCCCCCCCCATAAAAGCTTCACCCTTGACACACCTTTGGTGTGTCCAAAACATTTCTACACCCATTCACATACGAAAACCATTCTGTTTTTGCATAAAATATTGTGTGTCACTCCGCAGCAAACCTTTGACGACCTCGACCGCAGTTTACAGTACTCGGTGCGGGCATGTACGCCTCGTACTATAAACATCGGCCTCGGACGTCAAAGACGTGGTTTGCTGAGTCGTAACACAATATACTATTTTCGTCTACAAATTTTTAAAATTTAGTTGGAGTTTAGTGACTAAACACTGCCAATGCTCACGACACCATTTTCATCTACTTATTTGTTTATAAAAAATTCAATAAATTTTTAAACTTCTAGTCCTACTAGACAACATTTCTGGATGGTTGTTTCATTCATTCTAGATATTTTTGAATAAATATAAATCTTTTATTTAAAAAATGGGACTCCTCAAAAATTAATTTTTTTTGTCATTTTGTTTATTAAATCCAAAAATACTAAAAACTTTTTTCAAAAATCGTCCGAAAACGATATGTGCAGAATTTTATTAACATTCATTTTAAAAAAGAAGCGTTCAAATCGGATGAAAATTGTGATCTGAAAATCAATTTGTCTACACACTTTTCTGCTCTACCGAACTGCGCTTTGCCCTACAAGACAACATTTGAATTTTTTCTCTAAAACCATTCGCAAACCTACTCCAATACTTTTAGGGCTTATAGAGCACACTTATACTTGCCTCTGATAAAAAATTCAAATAATAAAAAATTATGTTTTTTGGGGAACGCATTTTTCATTTTTATTTTTTTCATAAAATTTTCAAAAATTATTTTATTTTCTTGTTTTTTTTTAAATTTTAAAATGAGTATTAAAAAAAGTAAATTCATACATCAAAAAGTTAAATCGGTCAATTAGAACCAAAGATATATCTTTTTTTTTTAAGTTGCACAAAAACTCAAAATCTCATCTCCCTCCTTTTTTCGAATTTTCGAAAAAAATTTGGTGGGAATTTTTTTTCACAATCATATATCCTGAATTAGGGCCAAATCCCTTTACGACATGAAAATTCCCGTGATCAGATGACATGGACCCCACCTTCTGTGTCCTCCTACAATAATCGTATGAAATAATATCCCAAAATTCTTCAATATTCTACAACATATATTAGACTCTTCCAGAATCTTCTAAATTTTTCTGAATACATTTTCGTAACCTTCTAGAATTTTCTACAGAATCTTTTAGAATCCTCCAAAGTCTACAAAAGATTACCGAAATTCTTTTAGATTCTTTAGAATCTTCAAAATTTATTTGAAATCTGTAAAAATTCTCGAAAATATTCTAGATTGTTTAAAAATTTACAGTCATTTCAATTATTCTGGATTCTTCTATAACCTTTTTAGAATCTTCGGGATTCTCCTCCTATTCTCCTGATTCTCCTTCTCTTATACAATCGTAAAGAATTTTTAAAAATTCTTTAATATTCTACAAAATATACTAGAATGTTCCAGAATTTTCTAAAATAATTCGAACTCTTTTGTGATCTTCTAAAATCTTCTAGAATCCTTAGAAATATTCTAAAATTTACGTGAAGTTTTGAACTGTCAAATGAACGAACTTTTTTTCTTAACTCAAATTTATTTTGAAATATCGTTCAATCTACAAAATAAAGAATAATATCATGAGCTTCTTTATCATTACATTAGTTTGTATATTAATAAACCAATATTTGAGAACAAATTTGAGTTTTAAATGAAATCAAATAAAAATTTCATGCATTCGATTGTTCATAACTTCCAAAACATTATTCTGAACTGCATTAGAATTTCTAGAATTCTGCAGAATCCTTTAGAACACTTTCAAGTCTACGAAAGACTCTAATAATCTTGAAGAATCTTCTAGACTTTTCAGAATCTTCCTAAAATTCTTCAGGCTTTTTGAGTCTTCAAAAAAAAAGTCTGGAAGATTTTGGAAGAATCAGAAAGTCTTTGGAAGATTCTAATAAACTCAAAAATCTAGATTGTAGAGAATTTTTTGGGTTTTCAAAAGATTTAATGAATCTACAAGTTTATGGAAAATTAAAAATGTTCAAGAAAATTGTAAAAGTTTGTTGAAAATTCCAAAAGTCATGAAGGATTTTAGAAAATTCTAAAGCATTCCAAAAATTCTGAAAGTTTAGAAATTTGAGAAGTATTTTATTAGCTTCTAGGCAGAAATCTAAGATTTTTGAGGATTTTTTAAGATTCTGGAGAATTGCAGCTTCCTTCGTATTTTTAAAAGAAAAAGACTTCCCCTTTTTTTTAAATCCCCTTTTTCGAATCAGGAATTGCCTATTTTCCCTAAAATTGAACTACTGAACCACTGTGATCCCTGTATTATATAATTATATTTATAACGGCAGATATCGGTCAGGAAAGATTGGATAGAGAACAGTCAGGGAAAGTCAGGGAATTTTGAAATTGGAATTTTATAGCAACCCCGATTCAGGATTTTATTTAATTGGCTTTGGGTTCGGTTTCTTAGAATCTAACTGGAAATGTAGGCTAAGATTTCGGTAACAAGTACGGGCTCTCTACAGTGCCAAGTATAAATAAGCAGACTATCCATGCAAATCATAAGTAATATGTAGTATCCTATATAATTTGATTTTGGATTTTTTAAAAGATATAAGTACATAAAGGCATGCAACGACTTATTCAGTCTCGGCTACTACCGAGTTGAGTATCGAGGTCAGAAAAGACGAGTTGCATAATATGTGCACGTTCCCATAATTTAAATTGTGACACGTGAAAATTCGGACAAATAAAATTTGTAAAAAGTGGAATTTGAAGAATATTCATGCTTTTATTTTCAAAATTGGATTTTTATTATTTTTATATATCGATAACTTCTAATTGCAGACATGCACCTCGCACTGTCAAATAGAAAACACGCAGCTCATTGTAGCAGTTAGAGTTCACGTAACTCATCAACATTGTATTTAATTCGGCGAGCTCTGACTTTTCAATTAGAAGCCATAAATTCTTAATTATAAATCTTAATTCGAAAGAAAGAAAACAAAAATAATATTTTTTTAAAATATGTGTCCGTGAGTGAAATATTCTCTCACACGAAATCTTTTTAACTTGTCAATGTGATAGTTCTTACTCCTTTTTTGTATTTAATTTCATTAAAAAATATTTTTAAATGCAGGGGTTCAAATACTCATGTTCGGTATTGTGAGATAAAATAAATATCATTGAACTTATGGAACATGAAGCTTTGAGATTTACTGTAAAGTTCGATTTCTGAAACCTATTGTCATAAAAGTTTTTACATGAAAATTTTTACGTACTTTCTTAAAAAATTTCTGTAAACTATCAATTTTTAACAAAATGAGGGGAAAATCGAGTTATATAAAGGGTATTATGTGTTATAGGGGTCGTGTAGCAACTGCGGCGTTGCTTGTCATAGCGTTCGTGCTACACCCAAGGGACACGCGTGTCATAGCTGCTATCTGCACTGGAGGTCAGTGAACTCAAGTAAACCTTTGTTTATAAGGCAAATGAGTTTTTAAATTAATATATGGGTCTTTTTCAAATAACTTTGAATTTCATTATTTTTGGAAGGAAGAATTTGCAATTAATTTGTTTCGTACACAGGTTGTTCCATAAGTCTTGCTGTTATATACAACAAATCAAATAAAGGTTTTAAAGTATATTACGGAAAGGGGTTCTTGTTTATGTCTTTCTTAAGATACACAACGAAGTTGGTGCATAATATGGAAATATTAACTTTTTCAGGTCGGGGGCTTTCTAAAAGAATACAAAATCAAGACTATGGTTCCTTAAGGTTTTTGAGGTTACTGAATTTGAATCTGGCCCCAGAAATCATTGTATAATTATGGTCTCAAAAGTTCCCGCCCGTCCCGAAAGGGTAATTGAATTAGAATTTTTTAAAGATCTTGAGTATGAAAATAATTTCAAGCTCTAAATTGTTATCGGCCATTCTTTCAAGGAGGTCAATTTTGCACTTTACGAACTTTTTCTTGCTTTTTATGTCAAATTAATTAATTTATTAAATATTATCTTTGTTAAATTATAGTAAAAATGTTTCAGTGAGATCACACGAGGAAAAAATAAATAAATTGTATAACAAATTTGTTCTTCTTCCTTATTTTGGACATATTTCTATAGTTCTTCAATCAGTTTAAAAATAGTTTAATCTGCACACAATTTTTGGTGTACCTTTCAAGTTTGATTTATTTCTAACTTTGGGTAAAAATTGTTTAGATAAATTTAATAAAAGTAATGTAATTTGTAAATTGAATTGTAAGAATTGAAAGGTGACTTATGTGGGGTAGATAAAGAGTATTTTGTGTACTAGATTGACTGATTAGGTGAACATAAAAGTAATTTTGAGAGAAATCCTTATTATCACAATATTATTTCTGAACTCAAAATTCATTATAAAGATCATGAGTTTGACTGTCATGGTATTAAAATCTTGCATAATGAGACGGATTTGAGAAAACGTGAATTCATGGAAATGTTGTATATAAAAGTGATTTGAACTACTTAAATAGCTGCTATGATAATTTTGGTAAATTTTTGTGAAAAGGTTAATCCTCTGCCGTCGAAAGCGCCAGGTGTTCCCTGCGTGGGGGCAATGCAATTGGGTAGGAATTTGAAGGAGTGGGGTTTTGCTTTCGTCGGCAGAGGATTAAATATTTCCACGAGTTTTTTCTAATTTGTTTGATTGTCCTTAGATTTCTTCAATTCTTAAATTTTGGTTTTAGTCAAAGTTTGTGTTGATGTTTGTATGATTTCAAAAGGAGAGGGTATTTATTTCTTATTGGTTTAGTTCCTGGGTGGTGGGGTTTTCTCTTCAAATTTTTTTTTTCTCATGTGGTCTCATTAAAGTTTTAATTCAAGAATATATTTATAAAATGTATCACTTGCTTGAAACCCAAAGTTAAATGAAAATGATCCATATAAGAGAAGAATTAATTTACTAAAGACTTCGTGACCTAAAGACCGCAGGGTTTTATCCACTTCTGGAACTCACTTATTTTGTTTTAAGTGGCAGAAAACATTGCTAAACAGGGATGAAATTCTTTGGTTTTACAAATCACGATTTGTTCGTATATAAGATTTAAAAGTGCTCTGTAAACAGAGCTTTTTTCTCTATAAAAAAGGCGTTGCTGATATAGGGTGACTTGCTTAATAATTTAGGCGCACCGGTGTTGCAAGGCCATTGAGTTCTATGCCAGGTCGTACAAACAAAAGAAAACCACCACGTGGACTGGTAGTAAATCACGATGACTTGGCAGCATTAGCAGGTCAACCGAATCAAACCAACAACAGTCTGCAAGCTATTGATACAGAAATCGTTAGCCTGAAGCGACAAGTACGTTATAATATGTAAATGATTGTACGAGAATCGTATGGATAATTTGTTTAATTATTTTATATAGTATTAATAGGTGTTGGTTGTTGATCAGTGCAGTAAATATATTGTCAAAAATTGACATCTTCATGTATATATATATATGTATATATATAT
>JBAGKK010000268.1:3379537-3403065 GCA_037177015.1 Euceroptres primus
AATACTGTTCGATACTTGTGTGAAAGGTGATTTTTAGCGCACTTGACTTTTCTCACTCGCTTCACTCGTGCGAAAAATGTCTCGTGCGCTAAATAATCACCTCTTACACACGTATCGAAATGTACTATATTACGATATTTTAAGGTTTGTTAAAACAAAATAATTCAATGTAATGATATTTTGACAAAAAACTGAAGACAACGTTCTAACGCTATTATTGTTAAGAAGGATTTGTTCTAGAAACTTTTCAAGTAACTAGAATTTTATCTAAAACATTGTAATTTAAGAACCTACCACTCATAAATTAAAAAAAAAACAACGAAATTCCAATAAAAAAACACCGCGAAAGCTAAAAATCGTGTTAGAGATACGGCAAAAAGGCTTCGGATATGACAGATTTCAAGCTCCCCATAAGTTCAACTTATGGGAATCGGTTAAAAAGTTTTTTCTGATATTGCTTGCAGGCCCACCGACCACTCTGCCAATTCTCAACAATTTAAAATGAATAGTGTTGAAAATATTAACCAGGACATCGAAAAGGTCCTTTTCAAGAGATTCACCCAATATAATCGAATCAAAGAAATATTCAAATCATAAACTTAAAGTCCAAGAATAAATTTTCTAATTTCTTTCCTCTTTTTTTGAGACTTTTACTTTTGATTTGTTCAAATTTGATTGCTTAATATTTTGAAAGAAATATTCTTTTTTTTCAACGTATGTTGTAGTCTGTAGTGTATTTAAAAAAAGCACCAAAGTTCTCTAATCAAAAATGTAAGAACAGGAATCGTACATATTATATATACAAAATTCCAAACCGGTTCACAGAAACTTTCGAAAATTCCATCATGACGCAGCCCTTCTTCCCACTACGCACATCATAAAAGGTCTTGTCTCTCCTTTTATCATTTATTTACAGTTACTTATGTGAAAGGTTTACCCTTTCTTTTTCCTTTTTTATAATGCATATACATAATATGTGCGTATTTTTTCATCGATGCTAAGCAACCTCATAAGCAACTCCTTATGATAGTATAAGGAAACTCACAAAAATACTGATTAGCTTGACTGTGACATTGGGCATATCCGTAAATGAGACTAAATAATACGTATCAATTATAGTACGCTGTACTTACCTATGCAAAATACTGTTAACTTACCTTGAGGTTAATCTTGTCTTCTTCTATATGAATGACACTGACATGAAAGACTTTGAACACCCACAGAACGCTCATTGAGAGCATGTAACGAGTGATTTATTCGAAGTGATAGGATTTTCATTTTTACTTTATGTTTTATCGTAACGATATATAGGTAAATGATCGTTTTTCTCAGAGAAAAACTTAACCGCCTCATAAAATGTATCTATTATAGATACATTAAAGATTTCTTGATCGCAAAATCCAGGTTTTGAGATTTGTGTCGAAATGTGAATTTTAATCAGAAGTGAAGAAAGCGTCTGTCAATGAGTCTAGCTCAAAGGATATTTCTATAAATGTTTCTATTTTTGGAAATTTGATTTAATTTATGGAAAAAAGTTTCATCTGATGTAAATCTTTTTTGTGGGTGTGTTCAATGTCATTTACGAGCTAAAAGGCAGTTTATAAGAATTAATTTTATCGCGAACGGAAATTCCAATGAAGACAATAAAAGCATTGAATTCAAGTAAATTTCTAATACAGATTAAATATTTATAATGAATTGAAAGACTACTATAATTAAAATTTCAGTTATAAGAAAGATCAGCTATGCAGTTAATTGAATTGGAGTAAAAGAAATTTTTTAAATCTTATAAATCCGAATTCCTGATTTTCAAGAAAATATAATTATAACACTTTAATTAAAATCCGTTTAAAATTTGTTGAAAGAATTCAGTATTAGTTTATATTTCTAATTATAAAAAGCCTACAAAGAGTCTGAAAATATTTTGTTATTTATCCACCTTAAACCCAAATTAACGCTTCCTGAAACGCGCAAATTAAAATAATTTCTTTTATTTTTGTGGAACCACCCTACTTTCCCAGAATTTTTTCCCATGCAATGTTTATCTTGCTAATTTAAAAATTGCCAGGTACTCACTCTTGTTGAGCATTCGCTTCACCTTCACAATCTTCATTGTCCACCTGTCTTTCTAAGCTGGCAATCAATCTTTCAGTTTCTTAAAAAGCAAAAGAAAAAATAGGTTTATTAACTCTTTCAGGAATAAATTTATTTGTATGCAGGAAACCAGTTTTTTATGCCTCTAATGACTGCTTTACACAGTAAAAAAGAACATGTATTTAAAATTGTTACACCTTAAAATGGTTTGGATTAAATTCAGTAAAATTTGTCTTAATTTAATCAATATTGGTCTAAATTTAATATCACGTTACCTAAATTTCAGAATTGAATCTTAAATTCAAACAAATTTTACTTAAAGTCAAATCGATTTTGCTTAAATCCATTCAAATTTTACTGATTTTAATCAAAAATATTTTAAGGTGTAACAATTTTAAGTATTTTTTTTTACTGTGTAGTATCTGAAGAAGCGAAAAAAATTAAGATCAGAAAATCGAAAGTTTTAGACCTTTTCAAAAATTGATCTTGAAAACTAATAATAATTTTTTGTCTGAAAACTAGTGCGCAGAATCAAAAATTTTCGGAGCAAGTGAAAAAATATTTTCCCAAACTTCTAGTGTTAAGAATAATTTAATTTTACACGAAAAACCTCAAAAACCAAAGGGTCGATATTACACGTTGTTCTTCAAAGGGTTTATGTTATTCAAGAATCAATAAATAAACTTGAAATAAAACAATGTCCTGAAAATTTTAAATTGATTTTTCTAAAAAAATTGCCGAAACCAGGGACATTTTTTAGATCTTCAGTCTAACGCTCTCTCAACTGAGCTATTTCGGCAGATGCAAGTTTGTGCCTTAGAATCAGATGAGACAAATAAAATCCATATTTAAACAAAATAAATGAAAGATAGGTTTCAGAATTGTAAAAAAAAATTGCCGAAACCCGGGATTGAACCGGGGACATTTAGATCTTCAGTCTAACGCTCTCCCAACTGAGCTATTTCGGCTGATGGAAGTCGCCTCGATAGTGCCATAGGAGACATGAGGGCTTGAGATTATGTGAAAGACTTGGAAAAAGAATGATAAGGCAGTTGTAAACTAGTCGACAGATAATCACAAAGTTGTGTTGTGTGAAATCTCTCTCAAGTAATCTTATGGATTTGCTATAAAGCAGTGAAAATTCTTTTGCAGTTTCAAGTTTAAATATATCACATTTGTAAACTAGGAAAATTACCTTCTACCCTGCTTCTTAAAGTTTCCTGCGCTCTCCACTCACTAATTTCTTTCCTTAGTAAATATACCACCTCAGCAATTTCTCTTTGAATGTGATTTGTCGATGACGTGGAATCGCTGTCACTCTTTTCTGCAGAATCTGCAGCTTTATTTTGGTTAGCTTGTTTTTGTGAAAGTGGCAGCTTTTGTTGAGAAATTTGTACATTTTTTGCTGGGCCACTAGTGCTGATTTTATTATTAGAGACCACATTTTTGGAGGGGTTTTCATGCTTTTTGGACAGCAAAGTTTTCTTATTTCGAGCCGTTGCTTCATTACTGGATAATCGTATTTGTGTTGACTTTGGAAGAATTTTTCTGTTTTTTTGCATTTTTTACTTTATGACCAGGGAGGAACTAATGTCATTTTAATGGAAGGCGTGTCTGATCTGAAATGGAAAGAAAATAGTCAATATTATTATTAATAAGAATATATGCTGGTTTTTATTGTGTATCTGGAGACTAAATTTTAAGAGACCAGATGCTTAGTATACATTTTATAAACTTCAGCATAAAAATGTACAATTTATCCTCAATATTTTGCAAGATAACTAGCATAATCAAAACGACTATAAACCATTAAATAGCAATAGGAAATATAACAAACCTATTTCGCTACGTGGTATAAAAATCAATACCGTAATTAGAAAGTAAAGAAGGATAAATGCTAGAATATTATCTTCAGCCACTGTTAGAAGCAGAACAAAAAATTTCGTAGGTAACATTTTGAATGAGAAAGTTTTGTAAACTGCGAAAAATTTAATCCAAAACGAAGTTTTCAAACAATTTTAGTGATTGATAGATTCCAAAAGTCAGTAAACTTTCTGCTTAAAAATGTGGAAAATTTTTTAGCCTTCGTGCACTTTTTATTGGGGAAACTGCCGCTTGTCACCTGTCTGATGATTTTGATCGAACATCTGCTTCCCTAAATTACCCAAATGAACGGTTACGCGAAACTCACACGTGTTTGTTCAAATTAACCGCCAACGGACAAATAAACAGACTTAACCTCAAAACAAAACTAAAAGATATATTGAGATCATTGAGATAAACTGTGAAAAATTCTAGATCTAAAATTTCCAATGATTGCTTGCCTACCTAAAGGCAAAATTTACCGACCAAATTACATAAAATTCATCATTTTATATTTTTTCTCAGGCGAAAGCGCTGCAAATTTGAGTTGTTTTCTTTTAAAAATACATGTTCTACAACTGAAGTGTTTGCTTACCACGAATGTAGGGTTGACGAAATTAACAATTCATACTTTTGCACTATTTAAAGGACTATAAACATTACAGAAAATATCAAAAAGGCACTCTAATGACACGAAATGATTCGAATTTGTTGTTGTTTACAAAATTCTGATGGTGTGTGTTCAGAAAATCGAGCAGAAAATTCAATGGATGCGGTTTTGTGTTTTTAGGAACGCCTCATGAGCAGACGACATTTTCTAACCTAAAATAAGAAGACAAACGGGAATCGGGAAACGGCAAAGTGGTCAAGTGGTAAAGTCGACCTGCCAATGATAAAAAAGTTAAAATTAAAGGAATAAATTCGCATGAAGCTCATTTAGTCTAAAAAAATGGCAATGCAACTTCCGGGAAATGTAGGGGCCGAAGAAATTAAGACAGTTCGTAATTTTCTTATTTAAAATATACTTGATATACTATTCTTTTCAGATTATTTTACAAAGTTATTCATAAAAATGTGGATCATGTGGAAGCATATATGTAGTTTTGTTGTTTTAAAGCATTTAAATATGTTTTTGCCTTTTCAAAAGCATTTTATTGAATTTCATGAATAGCCGTCCAAACAATATTCGAGTTTTATATAAATTTACACGAATTTTAAAAACACCAGAAATGACTTCGAAAAATAATTTTTTTCTGAAACAAAAACTTCCTGAAATAATATTTTAAATAGTCAATTTCTTTATATATTAAGTTCTCGGTATTCAATTTTCTTTTATTATTGCAATAACTTTTTATTTAGAAATTCTATTTTACAGGACCATTAATTAAAATAGTTTTAAAAAATTACATTCCACAAAACAATTTTTAAGTTATGAAAGTTTTAAAAGTCTTTTCTTTTTACTAATTGTTTCAATACTTCATTACCTTTTGTAGTTTCGGGAATTTCTGATGAACTACAATAAACTCTCAGAAATCTGTTTCGTAGACTGTGTGAGTGATTTCACGAGTCGAGATATCAAGACGAAAGAAGAGAAATGTGCCCTCAATTGCATGGAGAAGTACCTGAAAATGAATCAGAGAATTTCACAGAGGTTTCAGGAATTTCAGATGATTGCCAACGAAAATGTTTTAGCGGCGGAAAAAAAACTGACTCAACATAAATGAAGCCCTTCTTCGTAAGCCTAAGTTAATCTACTGTAATTCTTGTATACTAGAAGTGTAAAAATTGTACAGTAAAATTTCTGATTTTATATTTCATTTTATTTCATTTTTCTGTCAATATTCATACATTTAAATTTTATATTTATTGTTACAACAAAAACAGTATAAATAGCGCATGGTTCTGAAACTATGCTATTTTATTCAAAGGATATAATAAATGTTTACCTAATTTACAGGCCCTTTTTATATAATTGAACACCATTTTTTTCTAATCTATACTTAGTTACATTCAAATTGTCTACAGTCTTCGCGAATTACATAATCACTTTAGCGAGAGATAAAATTCAGAATGCAGCTACTTTACACTTAAATCTCGCTTTTAAAATGTGACATGTTTAAATAAAGTTTTGAAAGCTGTAACCTAAATTCGGAAATATCATGCATTAAAAAATAATCTAAATGCAATCCCTAGATGTATTATTTTGAAACTTACACGTAGATTTCCCAATTAAGATGTCAATTACAATTTTGGTACAATTATTGGTACACCAAGAAAACTACAAGTTTTAACTTTATCTTCTTGAAGTATCAAGAGGTTTTTTTAAATTAATTTATTATATATGTAGTTATTTCTAACTCTGCTTTAAATATTATTTAAAGTTAGCATTTAATTACTTTTGCATCAAACTATAATTGAAATTATTTAAATTGGATTAAAGGTGCTAGTTTAATTTGTTCGTGTTTGATAATAGTACATTCTAAAAAACTGGTCGTATTAATAAGAAATACTATTAGTTGTTAGAGTTTCAATAAATATTGAATAATTTACATCTTCCCTCAAATGTTTTTTGTATTAAAAATTTAATTTACGAAAATATTTCGTCAAAACATTTTTGGTTATATATTTTTATAAAAATATGAATTGCCTTTCAAGAACAAAAATGTGTTATTGGCAAGTTAAATGTCTTTTAATTTTGAACAGTTTAAAAACTCCTAAGGTAAATGGCCCAATAATCGCCACCTGAAGACCAATAATCGCCATCAACTTTAGCTTCTTTTTTTATGAAAATGAATAGCATTCAGGTTGTTTTGATAACATTTCCTTAGAGAAATTATTCTCTACTGTGGTAAAAAATACCTGGAAACATTCTTGTGAGGTAGTTATTCAAAATATTCGAAAATATTGGCGATAATTGAACACCTGGCGATTACTGGGTGTCTTTCTTTAATTCTCAACATTCGAAATGTTTCTACGTATTTAAATTAGTTCTTTCGATAATTAACTTAAAATATACTTTATACCTTTATAGTTAAATATCTGAACAAACTTGCAATCTATTTGTTCTTTAGAAACAAAAAATTCAGGACTAATATTACTTTTCTTCCAACAATAAATGCTGGTTCCATAATTCTCCACAAATCTGAAAATAATAATTTTTTTCTATATTTCAAAGAATTCCATAAATTACCTGCTGAATCTAACTAGACTTTGAATGCCCAAAATTGTGAAACCTCGGTTTCGTTTGAACATCAAATCCGGAATTATGAGTGTTCCACTGAAATTGTGGAAGTTTGGTCAAGTTTTGCATTGAGCCAACATTTTGTGACGGGATCTGCGAATTGAAACTCGTGCCAGAAATCTGAATTTCTGGATTCTGCATCGCTGAATCGGGATTTGGAGAATTCGGTGGTGTTTTCCTCAGTCGTTTGTAATCAGAGAACCTGTTGAGAGAGACTTTATCAACACAAATGGCCTGGGTAGTGTGTCGCGTTTTATACAAAATCGGACAGCTCAAATCGCCCTTGAGACTCAGACTGTAGAGATTAGCAAGTCTGCGCAATTTTTCACGTTCCGGTTGGTGCATTGGGTGCAATTTCAATTCGCTTTGATTGGGATCTTGCAGGAATCTTGATACTTTTTCATTAGCGGAAGTTATTATGGAATATCCTGGTTTATTATCAACGTGTCGACGACCTGCACGAATCTCTCGCCCATTTATTCCATCTCGAATCCACTGAATTTTTTGCTTGTAGCACTTTCTGGCTTCGTCTGAGAGGTGCTCAAAACTTCCGTGGAGAATTGCTTGAAAAGCAGTATCTGTTGCTACTTTGTCTTCACTGATACTCTCAGTGTCGTCCCACCAACTTGATTCTCCGATCCAGTCGGATTGTTCATCGTCGCCTGGAAAGTTACAAATTTATTATTAGCAAGAGATTTTAAGTTCTGAGGAGTTTTAATTTTGTCTCTTGATTATTTTTACCTTCACGATCTTCATCGTTCGTTACTATTCCTGCTTCTGAATCACTAGAAGAAATACTCGAACTAGATACTCGCGAACAATCCATGGCATCCTCACTTTGAATCTTTCCCCTATTTTTCGATTTGGAGACACGAGTTGGTTTCGGCGAACGCATTTCGCAATCTGTTGATCGCTCTCGACAAGATCTTTTCCTTTTTCCACACCTGTAAATTAAAATTGATTATATAATTGCAAAATTTGTATTCTGAAATGTTTGTTCTGTATTCAGATGGATTCGATAAAGCGATAAAATTACTTTACCATATTGCTCCGTATCTGTTTTCGCAATCGTTTCTAAACACCCTTTTCTTTTTTCCAACTGAGCTTGAAATAATAGTAACTGCTTGTGAGGTTGATGGGTTAGAATCAGAGTCAATGGCCATCCTCTTGAACTTCCGTTTGCGCCTTGTATTAGCTCTTGGTACAAAATTTTCATTAACAGAGTCGCTCTCAAAGTTGCTGGCGTTATTCAAATTAGAAAATCGAGCGAATCTTTTCGTGTGATTTGTGTCGTCACTGTCAGACTGATATTTAGAAGAGGAAGCATTTTTGGATATTCTTACATCACAAACGGAAGATGAACTGTCGTCCGAATGTTTGTTGGCACTTAATGAGGCTGTAAAGCAATTTTATTTTTATTAGAAATTCTGTTATAATGATAAGAAGTTTCAGAGGAGTAAACAAACTAATAGATAATTTGAAAAACTAATGTTTATAAATGTTACTTTTCAGAAGACTCAAGTTACCCTTACACTTACGAATATTTCCTGTGGAACGAGCTCGCCTCCGAATTCCCCATCTACGTCTTACATTTGCACTATTGCTGCTTTCCTCGAGTGCCAATGTTAAATCGTGTACGAGAGCCTCCATTTTTACTCTTAAATCCACTGGCACTGCTTTTAAAACACGCTCCATTTGAAGGAAGGTTTATTCTGCAAAGACAAAATTTCAAAATAACTATCTGTTTTTACTTTTACTGATGTTTTTTCTCTCTACTTGTCTGAAATTTTTCCTATTTTTGTTATAAAAATCATCCCAGAGGTAACAAATATTAATCCAGCTTTGAATTTTTTTTAGGATTTTGCTTCAAAATCATTATTTTAGCATATCTTGTTTTTGATTCTAATTAACCAGAACTAACCAATTGGTTTTAAAATGTTATTTCCTAATAGGGACCAAATTCTCTGGTGAGTTATTCGTCTTTTAAAAAAAAAAAACAACCGGGAGAACGTCTTGTGCAAGTACATAATAACAGCAGAAGAAAAAATCATCAGGAATTATTATGACTTAATATATTTGCAATGCATTCAAACAATCAAAAACCACCACGAACAATAAATAATTAACCAATTCGATTAAAAAAAATATCTAGAAATATCTTTGTACAAAATTTTGTTCAATATGCAAATATGGGATAATATGTTTTATTATCGTTTATAAAATAATCGGATTTTGTTGGACTAAAACAACTTGTGAATCATTTACATTTGACCTAAAATCTAGAACCTAAGTTGAACAAAGGCAATGACCCTTGGGAATAAAAAGTAGGAAAATCGAGAACGCCTTGACAGCTCGGATATTCTCCGAATGAGAAAAACAAAACTGTTAAAAATAAACATGCACTAACCTGACGTGTACAACTATTCGCAACGCGAGTTTTGCTTTACACGATCATGACTCTGGAACATATGGTTTGTTGACATTTAAAACAAACAAGTGATTCAAGGCTTTGAATGTTTGACAAAAGTAGGCGATGCTGTTTCAGTCCCGACTTGTCTTCTGCATGACTACTTTAGGTAAATAAATGTGCGTAATTTCATTTTTTGTGCATACGTATACATGCAGGTGACACAATTATGCACACAAAGAAATACCATGTCCTGTGTAAGTTATCTCCCGGGTTTGTTTAAATTCTGAAATTAGAAATTGCAATTTTTGAGAGAAACATTAATAAAATGAGTGGAAATCACTGTTAAGGAGAATTGGTAATAATTGCTGATCTTTTTTTATATTTCGGTAACAATATACGTAAGCTATCTGAATTAATTAAGAATATTAAATTAAGAGTTTGAGGTTAGAGAAAATAGTTGCGCAATGGTTTCTTTGCGCAACATATTCCAAACTAACCTCTGTTATTAATAAAATCTGGCTATTTGTTTATAGGCTTTTAAATATCTGTCCAAAAGTACGTTTTAAGCCTTATAAACATTGCACTTGTTTGTTGAAATGAAAATGAAATAGTTGTCCGTTCTTCAAAAAATATGGAAAATAGTATCTTTTTTAAAAAGCGCGCCAATAAAGGGAATTAAATTACGATGCTGGTAGCACTGACTAGGAATTGCAGTTTCACTTCCGGTTAAGTCGAGAGACGCTCGCGCGATGCAGTGTTAGAGAAAGAGGTCACTTCGTGTCTGTTTTGTAGTGTTTTGTGCTTGCATGTATCACCGGACAAATGAGCGCAGCGGCATTATCGCACAAAAACTCAAAGGTGACCGTTGTTTGCAAGTTTCGGACGATTAGTTCGCGATACTTGAGACCCGAGGAAAAGTGAGGTTAATCTACGATTCTGGTGCCCGGGTGCACGTCCTTTAAAACAGGCCGAGCTTTGGCCCGGCGGAATTACACGATGGAGAGTGCCGATGTTAATGGCGGGAACGCCGAGGTGGCGTGCGAAGGTTCTAACCTAGAAACCCTCGAGCATCCGGAAAAATCAGAGAAACAATCAGAGGAACTTAAGGAAGAAGTCCAGGAAGTCCAAGAGATTGAGCAGGAAATTAATGGGGATATTGTAGATTCGTCGAAAGGAAGCTCGCATCCAGTGCGAAGAACTTTGCGGAAATCCAAGGCCAACTCGACGAGTACCGTCGATCTCGTCGCGAGTGACGCAAAGCCCAAAATGAAGGGACGTAAACGGAAACTCTCGGATCCTGACATCAATTCCGAGGATTCGATGGAATTCACCGGCTTTGATAGACACTGCTTCGGCAATTCCGAATCTGGAAACTTAGTTCTTCAAAAACTTATTGGTAATTAGTTCTCCTTTCAAAATGTTGATATAGCTCTTCTTGGTGCACAATGAATGAATGAATGCAGTACTGACATTTTTTGTTTGAGTTACTGTGCCGTTTTCTTCGACTGGTTGCACTGTGGTTTTGATGTGCTTTTGGATTTTGTTTTTTCTTGATAAACAAATGACTCCTTGATACTTTGTCTATATTCTATATGCATTTGTATTTAGTTGTTATTATTTACCACAATTGATAAATGAAACAGTATTAGGTTCATTATTTTTCACGTTATCAACTTTGTAAAAAAGTGGATTATTATTGACGTTTTTGGGTTTTTTCGTGAGAAAATAAAACCTTTTAAAAGATCAAACATAACCTGCAAAATCTTAATATGTGCATCAGTTTTGCCAGTTTTACAGATACAAGTAGTCAATTTATTGTAGAATTGTCAAACTTTTAAGTTAAACTTCATTTTAATACAGTTTCACAGCAAGGTTTAAGTTTTCTGAACTTCTGTAAATTTGTAAATATTTGTGTAAAAATTGTACACTGTAAAAAATTCTAAGTAAAATTACATTAGAAATCATGGGACATAAAGGTACCAGTAATTACTAAGGGAATTTTACGAAAAAATGTTAAATTTGACGTATAAATCAACGTAATTTTCCATTTAGATCAGTCAGTGAATTTTCCCCGACTAATGTAAATGTTCATAGGTATATTGGGGTAAATTTACCATGATTCCTAAGGTAAATTTACCATGGATCCTAATATAATTTTTCCTTAGTAATCACTGGTATCTTTTTGTCCAATGATTCCTAATGTAATTTTAAATTTTTCTTTGAATTTCCAGGATATTTGTGAAAATCCCTTAGAAATTACAGGAAATTTACAAAAGATCTGTAAAACTACCATGATTTATCATCGCAAAATGTGGTTTTACTTCAGATTTTTTACAGTGTAAAATTATCAGAGATTATAATGTTTAATTTGGTGGTTAGTAGACTACAATTCGTCAAATTATCAATCGGTTTATTACAATTACTAATTATTTTGATTTTTTCAAAAAGTTTTTGAAAAAAATTAACTAAGAAATTTAGACATTTTGTTCTGGATGACTTAAAATGATGCATTAAAATTTGTTAAATTCTCGGTAAATTATTAATATTATGGAAGAAATATTTTCATTGAAACTAAAATGTAAACTAAATATAATAATTAAATAATTAATATAATATAAACAAAAATATTTTCATAAAACTCTGAGTTTTAATTCGATCAAAATCTATATTGTTTTCTTTTGCAGCTGAAGTAGAATTGTCTGTCGCTCCGAAAATAAAGCGTGGCAGGTTTACTCGAAAGAGTTTCCTAAGCGATGGCAAGCCGGAAGATATTTCAGAAGATGTAAGGGAAATTGCATCTGTTAAAGAATCCGAATCAGACTCGATTGAGTTATTAAATAATGTAGAATCGGATGAACTGGTTAATAAATTGCCAGCTCCATCTGTGAATAGTAGTCCACCACATGTTTCCACAAAATCGAGAGGAGCTCGATTGTTACGTGTGGCGAGTCCTGCTACTGCGGGCAGACAGAAATTCGTCGATCTGACGAATCCCGTTTATCAAGAACCGTTTAAATTTGGTTGGAAACGTGAATTAGTTTTCAGGGGCACTGGACTCGACACCAATTTGAAAAAAATGGCGGATATTTATTATATCACACCAAAGGGCAGGAAAGTAAGGAGTTTTAAGGATGTCCTCAGTTGCTGTAAGTAGAATTGATGCTTTTATTTGTCAACGCAATGAATCCTTAATTGTATTATTTACTTTATTGTTTACTTGTAAAATTCATTTTACAGTGAATGCAAAAGAAACTCTGACGTTGGAAAACTTCACCTTCCATAAAGAACCGCTTGGGTTAAATGATCCAGAAAAGGAAATAATACGGGACGCCAGGAGAGCAAAAGTATGCTTTCAAATTCTTCTCATGTACTTTCATTGTTTGAAAAAGTACTTTATCTTTTTTTTTCTAGGATGGCACTCCAATAACGAAAACCCCATTAAAAAAAGTGGCAGCTCCTGCCAAGAAAACGCCAGCGAAAAAAGCTGAAGATCATCCAGAATCATCTCCAGCTGCTAAAGCCACTACGGTGAAGGCGGTTGGGAAAGCATCAAAATCAACGCCCGCATCTCTGAAAGTCAAAGCTGCGAAAAAGACTCCATTAAAAAGTATGATTCAATCTATTAATCATTTTTTATGTTAAAAAGATTTTAGGTTTACTGTTTGATGGTTTGATTAATAAGCTAATTTTTGTAAATCCTTAATGAATAATTTTTCCAGAAGAAACGAAGCTGCAGCAACAACAAAAGCAATTGGAACAACGACAACCCACTCCCCCAATCGCGGTTTTAGAAGTTAAGGAAAATGAGATGCTTCCACCCCAGAGGAATTCTCCAGCAACAAGAAGAAGTCAACAGGCAGCAGAGAAGACTCTTTCACCAAAGGCGAAACGGGTTTTAAAGTAAGTTTTTTTTTTGTTTATTATTTATGTTGCTAGTTATGTTTGATGTTTAAAATACAAGTATAAGTTTCACATGTACCATTGGTTTTGAAATTTAGGAAATATTAGAGTCTATTTGTTTCAAGTTAGAAATCAGTTTGTCATTTAAAAAAAATGTTAATTAAGTTTTAATACTTTTCATCTTCAGTCAGATTCAAATGAAAATTAGCTTTTTTGTATTGGCTTTAGCTTCATTCAGTTCTATTCTGTACTGTTACAGTTATCACATCCGACACTGCTTTTCTACAACACAATTTACAATAAATTGTCAAAATTGAAATTATTAGTCCAATTTAAAATGAAATTAGTTTGATTAGGATATTTTCCGGACCCAAATCCCTTTGTTTTTCTCGTCCTATTTTCCTTTATCGATCCATCACTCCTTGGGTTTTTTTCGTATGGCTCAAATTTGATACTACCTTGGTCCCTTTTCCCTATCAACGCACGTCTTACAGGGCCAAAGTTCTGGAACCATGTAGCATCAGATGTTCGACCAACATGGGCCAGATACCCAGTTTACAGTGTTCCGTCTGCCTTTGTCTTTATCATCCTGAATGCGTCGACGGCCTGGAACATGCAGGCAGTGATTATGTCTGCGAGGTACGAATACGATTTGTAGATTTTTAAATACTGGCACTTTTGTCTCCATTAGATGCATGAATTCAAAAAGAACCTTTTGGATTTTTTTGCTACAGGCTTTAGAAATAAATTCTGAAATTTCAGAGTGTTTTAGAATCTGGGGTTTAGAAAAGTTAATGAATGTATTTGACTGAATCGCAATATTGCAAAGACATTCCTTATGTGAAGCGTAAATTTTGGTTTCCTCACCCATTTTCTGTACACTTTTTAGTCAATTCTTAGTAAACAAACTTAAAAAAATACGTATATACGTAATACGTTGAATGTTAGGTGAGGAAGTATACGAGATTTGCGATTCATTCATGGAATCTCACTCTCTAAAAAAAAATTCTACCGAAATCAAGGGTCTAAAACGCCTCCAGTAAAAGTAGGTTTCTTTTTATAGAATTGTCGTCAAGACACAGAAGAAACAGTTGCACAGCTCCAACCAATGAATCCGTCTCTCACGCCTCCTCCGTTAATACCTATTAGTATGTTAGGTACAACAAATGCAAAATCTATGCATCAGGGAAATCTGGCGCCTCCAAAACTGCAAAGAATACCAAAATCCGATGGTTCCGAACCACATTTGCGAATCGCTTCCAAGCATTCAAAATTAATTTCCATTCCGACATCGACTGTGCAGTCCGATAAAAAGGAGGGAACATGGTTCAATCAAAACGACAATGAATTTCTGCATAGCTATGATGGAACTGTACCAAAACCTGCACAGAACATTGCCACAATGGCAGGCAAGAGATACATTATTGTACCAAAAAATAATTCAATGGCAGTGCAACCTGCCATCACCGTAAAACAGGACAAAATCGGAGACAAACCTCCTACTTCGCAATTTAATTCCTCAACAGATAATTTTAATGTGCCTGAAAATAAAAGCTCTTCACAAGTAGTTACGAGCGGAGATCAAATTGAAAAAGTTGTTAGTAATGAAGGTAATAATGAAGCTTCCATAGATAATTCAAAAGATACTCAGAACGATGATCAGGTAGATAATTCGAAAGATACTTCCAAAGATGCTTCCGAAGAAATTACAAAGTCTCCAAAAGATTCTTCTCCTAACGCAATGGAAATTGACACAAGAAAACTTCCTGAGAATAATTTAAGGTCAGAATTAAGTGAAGGCGTCAAATTATCTGAAGCTGAACTACCATTGAAGAAAAAATTAAAGAAATCAGACTCCAAGAGTCGAAGAGCATCACAGAATAAGTCTTTAGCGAATGGTTCGGCGCAGAATAATGAGATATCTTTTGCTCCGCAGAACAGTTATGGTAAAATGGAGAATTCAAATATAGTGGATGATCGGACTTCGACTGCAATTCTTAATATTGCACGAGCGGGCATCAAGTAAGCAACTTTCTTAAAGTTCTTTTGTTTTCAATTCTTCTCCTAGTGATTTACGAGTTTAAATTAATCCCCTTCTGAGGTTTTGGCAGTTGCTTTGTACATATTGTATTTACAAGATTTATGAACTGCATACGCAGTGCATACTTCAGTCAAACACATTTTTTATTTTATTCCCACTCATTGCGACGAGATGGTTTCATTTTTTTTTTTTAAGTCGTTGCTTTTTCTATTTTTTGCATTAAAGACTGAAACTAGTTCGGAATTTTAGGTAATCATGGTGTCGAATGTGCTGAGAATTTCAGAGTTTAGTTAAAAGTTTTGGATTTTTCTTTTATTTGGAAAAAAATTTAAGTTTAAACGCTTTTATTTTCAGGTTGTTGTGTCTTCAAATTGGAATTTTTAAAAAAATTTACTTCTGGAAGCAAGCTTTTTCAAATTTCCAGGCTTCAAAATTTCATGCTTTCAACCTTTTAAATTCGAACTCTTTCATTCTTGTGCAAAAAATAAAATTAGATAGCAAGTAGACAAGTAGTTTTTAATCACTGGGAAAAGTTCTAGAAAGTATGAGGAATTAAGAATTTTCCTAAGAGTCGGCACCCTGATTATTTATCACGATACTCGAATATTATAGACTAGACATCTAAGAAATATTGTAAATACAATATACGCCGATTTTTTATATTTGCAAATATAAAAGCCCTCCGGAAAAATGAATTTGATTTTGACTTATGATCGAAGCACACTGCCTTAGCTTCGAAATCTTGCCAAAATTTCTGATGACGAAAGAAACGAATAATTGAATTTTTAGAATTGACTCAATTGTAGTGCCAATGTAAGATTGAATAATTCTGTATCATGATTTAGTTTTAACTACAATAAAGCACTGTATCATTTGATATCTGCATTAATGCTACAATTATAGATAAATGCTTCACTGAAAAAAATCTAATTCATTTTTACTTTTTATATTTACAGATATAAAGACATGTGCGAGCCGAAACACAAACATTATTTAGTGCGTTTTCCCATCAATCTTCCAACATTCCTATCCCGTCTTTATTATTCTACACATGCTTTTTTTGATTTAATTTAACATTGCCATAGCATCTCTATGATTTACTTTTTTTGAGAAAGAATTTGGAATTTTAATCAAAAGCTAAAAAATTGCTCTGTATTTAAATTATCACTAGTACTAAATATTCTAATATAATTGGATTGTATTACTTTTATATTTACAGAAAGAAACAGATTCAGGCAGAGGCGGATCAGAGACAACACTTCATGGTGTCAGTTTGCGCTGGTTATAACGCATTATCGAAAATATTTCAATATCTAAAAGTTCAGGAACTACTGAGAGCTGCGAGGGTTTGTAAAATGTGGCGAGATCTTGCAGCGCATCCTTCTTTGTGGAAAACTGTGCGAATGAAAAATAGTCAGGTTACGGATTGGGACGGTCTGGCGGAAACTTTGAAGAGACGTGGAACCCAACACTTAGATTTGAGAAAGATGCTAGTTTCCGGTGAATCGGACTCGATGTGGAACAAGTTTGTCACCGTAATTCCACAAGTGACCAGTCTCGTAAAATTAGAATTATGTCGATGTTCAGAAGTTGTTGTCGAGGAAGTAATTAAGAATTGTCCCCAATTAGAAGTTTTGAGTGCTTTGACGATAAAGTGCGACGCGCTCAACTTAGAGTCAGTAGGAAATCTCAAAAGATGTCATGAATTAAGACTGAAATCCGTGGGAGGAATGCAACTTCAAGGTGACCTTGTACCTCTGCAAGAATTGACGCAATTAACGCACCTGGTGAGCAATTTTATGTTAGATAGCCATTTAAAAAAATTTGCAGTTTGGATGACTTCCAACTTAAAAGCTTTAATTCTCCGACTCTTTTGAGTCTGAAGGCTTTACAAATCTTGTTTAACTTGTACGTTTTTCAATTTACAGAGTCTCACCTCTATAAAAGAACTCGGCAAGAAGAAGCTCGGTGTTTTGCAATCTCTCGTAAACTTGGAGACTCTAGAACTCGGAGAATGTTCCGATTTCCCTGAGAAATTTGGAACCGAGGTCCTAGTGAAACTAAACAAATTGGAACGTCTGAGGCTGGAGAAGGGTCAAGGAACATGTTGTACTTTTGACATTCTAGAGGGCGTTTCAAAGATGGAGAACTTAAGTCAATTGGAGCTCGTGAATTTCGACGTGAAGAATGGTTTTGACAAGTGCTTGGCCAACTGCACGAACATCAAAAGATTGTTAATTATACCAACCTATATATCACAGTCTGCAACTTCGAATAACATGGTTTTAGCTGGCGTCATTGAACTTTCACACAACTTGACGCATTTTGTGTGGGGCGTGACACTGGAATTGTTAAGAGTCACTGAATTATTTGTAGACCAATGTAATCAAATGAGTAAACCTGTTAGTGGAGAGTCTATACCGGTACTGAAACCGGTTCCTTGCTTAAAACTAATTCAAGACGTTGAGGAGGAAGCTGAAAGTAAAAAGGGTATGTAAAGTGACCTTTAAAATGTTTTGTTATTGTTTGGTTATATTGAAAATGATTTAATTGATAAGGTTTCATTTTCAGGAGAGGATGACAAGCAACAAGCCAGTATGGCAAATCCTCAGGTGGATATTTTGCCTTTGTCCCAGCTGCAGAAACTTTTATTAACAGCCTTACCGAAAACCAGGGTGAAGATCCTGAAAATCCCTTTCAATGCTACATGGAGGCAAAATATTTCTGACACTACTGCGCAATAGGAACGCGATAGGTGAAGTATTGAAGGAAACGTTAAATGTGACTACGTATTACTAATATGTTTTACATTGACCTGCGAAACTGAAGTAAACGATTTTTTCAACAAGGAGACAATTTGTGAAAGGGTTTCACAATTGCTGTGACCAATTCTAACAAGTATTGCTTACACTTGTGCAACATTTTGTCTGATATTTTGCCCACCAAGAAACATTGGTTGAGGTGCTTAAAGCTCCGAGTGTTTTTTCACTGTTTACTTGAAGTGTTGTCGAAGATTTTCCGTAGACTCAATTATATGGACAACGACAAACGAAAGTGTCGTCAAGTGCAAAGCTACTGTTTAGGTTCAAGTTAAATTCCAAGGCACAAAGTTATGCCTGGCTTGTGACGATGCAGTGGTTTAATTTCACTTTTGACGATCGAGGATTCTTAATGACTTTCTTTAAAAGCGATCGGCGGCCGACTCAACAGTGAATTTGTACTTGTTTAAACCGAACAACTGAATCATGTGGCAAATATTTATCGGAAGATAATTGCAGTAAGTTCTAAACAGTTTGAGTTTTTACGCTGCAAAGAAGTTAGGGTGAAATTCGCGATAACTATATAGATTTTGTAATATAACTTCTGTTCTTGGTTTGCACATCGTTAAAATTAGGGATCTTTATGAAAGCCAACGATCTACTCGGACATTTTGGCAAAAAGAAAATTATATTTTGTACACGTAGAAAATAGTTGGATCTACGAGTCAAAGTTTGTCTTATTGATTGTTATTCTAGATTGACGGAGAAGCTTGTAGATTATTAGAGGAGTGTCTTTAGAATTAGGGCTACACATTAAAATAGTTGCTTGGTATTGGTTGTTTTGAACTTTAGTTTGGTTTTTCTGTAAAAATATGTTTTTTTTAAAGGAAATTAGGTTTCCTTTGCAGCGCGGAAATTCTTAGAATCCCTTTTTATTTTAACAGTTCTTGTTTCATCTGTAACATTCATGAGATTCTAGGGAATATGAACAGTGAAAAGGTTTAAAGTAAGCAATGTGAATTGCCTGAGTATGTATTTTTAGTAAATTATATTGACATCTAAATTATTACTTTTAATTGTATGAAATTGACTCTTCATTGCTTATCGATTAAATCGTATTGTTTTTTCAAGAGTTGTCTTAACAGTTGTTCTTGAAATAACATCGTATCCTTTTTAAAGATTTTTGGTACGTTACTGGTGTAGATATCTTTTTATATGGTAACATCACTTCTTATTTCCTTAGCTTATTGAATTTTCGATTTCAATTTAATACATCAAAATTATTTTAAATAAATGTTTCAGTTCGACAATTGGAATGTTTACTATTCTTTGAGTTGTCTTATTGAAATAATTTTATTTAAATGCTTTGAATGTAAAAAGTTAGCGCGGCAAATTAGTTTTCAATTTTCAGATCCAGTTAATAGCAAATAGTTTTTTAAACATGATATTAAACAGTTATAAACTGTTCATAATACTGATTCATCACGTTATTTAATCTTTAAATGAGGAATCAAAATATTTATTGAGAATATAGTAGATTTGAATCATTCCGATTCCGACTTTTCTTTGAATATAAAATTATATTTAAAAGATGGATTAAGTCGAGTCATAGAAAAATTTCACTTAAAAAGAAAAAAAGTTGAAAATATTCTGTTTTGTTATATTCCGTTGACTTTGAAAATCGTTAAACATTCTCTAGAATTTCTTAAATGCTTCACTCGGTGAAGGACAAAATTTTAAAAGGCTATTTCTTACAATTTGCACTTTTCAAGGATTAATGATAAAAACTGTCATAGCTGATATCTTCGGAATATTTTCCGGGAATAACTTAACCTTTTTATGAAAAGTCAAATACATAGTTTGCAATATGCTAATTACAATTTTGTCTCACACTGAACACATCTTTCAGAAAATAAATTTTCTAACAATAAGACGACGCTAAATTACAAATCTTTGTATGCTCTTATACAATACATAATAGAAAATTATGTACAATTGATGTACAATATGTTTCAAATATTCGTTTGTAATTAAAAAAGATACAAACCCGTGAGAAGTTTTGTGCTTTCAGAGAGTCAGTAACTTTAATTAAATATTTTTAATCTTTATTTTATTATTGTAAAAGAATTTGGATCTTTGCAAATTTTTGTTTTGTTTATGTAGTTCTGTAAAATTTGTTTCAACATGTGAAAAATTTCATAATTATTGAATGTTTAAAAGCTCTAATTAAAAATTCATTTTTAACACCTTAGTTTTTAATTATCCTCGAAAAGGGTGCTAAAATAATATATTATTATTTTTAATCGAGAAATGAATAATTTAAAACTAATTTAACTAATTATTTATGTCGACTACTAACGATAAAACATGATTAAAAATTGAAGTTTTTGGCTTGATTAGAAGGAACATACATTTAGAAAAATAATCTAAATAAGAATTTTGAAAAAGTTATTTAATTTTTGTATTCAGTCAGTTGTTATAGGATTCGCTGAAAGTAGGTGACCCCATTGACGGAGTTGAAAAATCAATAGAATGCAAGACGTCTGCTGCACGAACACGACAGACAGCTGTGCAATTTTGAGGTTATGTTTATCGAATTCCAACACCCACGACCGCGTTTATTTCTATTTTTAGTATCAATAAGCGTGGATTTCGACTAGTAGAACTCGCATGTCATCGCGATTGCGTATTATAATGCATCTGAACGCTTATAGTGAGCTTGATATTGTCATTAGTTAGTGCAAAAATGGGCAGGAAGAAACCTCATGTCGTTGCTAAAAGTAAACAACACGGTGCACCACAGAAAAAAATATCTTCAGTAAAGAGGAACGAGATTAATATTCAGTGTGAGAAACTCTTTCATCGTAAGTAATTTTATTTATGTAACTCATTTTCTTCCCGACTTTGAGAAAAATTTTGAATCATAACCTCCAAATGTATAACATGATGTATTCGATATTTCTGATTACTTTATTTATTTAATGTTACACCCTTTTGTTTTGCTTTTAATAGGTAATTTCCTTTTTGTAACAATTAGTTAACAAATAATCTTTTGTTTATTAAGTTCGTTACAATGTAAAAATAATGGAGATTGTTGAACGCATTTTTATGAATTTTTGATTACATGTATATTTTTTTCAGGGAAACGTTGAATTAAATTCTCTAGCTTTTAAGCAATTACCGATATCTAACGCAGCATTGAAGTAAATTTTGTTGCTTTAGCTAGTTTTTTTGAATTCTAAAAATGTTTTACTTTAAATAAATGACATCTAATTGACCATTAAAACTTCTTATCTTAGTTTGCAGTAATTCTGCTTACTTGGTGCGACTATGGGACAATTACCTGGAGATATCGTCAGTTTTGGAAAAGGTTAAGCGTTTGGAGGAGATGAAGACAGAATCTACAAAAAGATCTGTAGCCATCGAAAAATTTCTCAAATGGCTGAAAGAAAATGACGTTAATGTGGATGGCATACGCATTTCCGAATTTCCTGGATACGACTTAGGACTAAAGGCCGAGAAGGACTTTCCAGAGAATCAATTGATTCTGGAGATACCGAGGAAATTAATCTTTAGTACTCAAGGAACAGCGTCAGAACTGCAAGCTTTGCAGAATGATCCCGTGGTACAACATATGCCCCAAGTAGCTTTAGCAATTGCACTTCTTATAGAAAAGCACAAGGAAAACTCAAAATGGAAGCCTTATATCGATGCCCTTCCTGCGAGTTATTCCACAGTCCTTTACATGAACACGAATGACATGACTGAGCTTAAAGGCAGTCCCACTTTAGGTAAGAGAATTGCAATTTAATTCGACAAAAATTAAGCAATTCTAATAATTAATTGTTTAAAGTAAACCTAAATTTGCTCGAAAATGATCTATTTTTTTTTCTTTTATATTTTTCTGTATAGAGGCCGCTTTGAAGCAGTGTAGGAATATAGCAAGACAGTATTCGTATTTCAATAGGCTCTTTCAAAATACACAAAATGCTGTGTCCGACATTCTCAGGGACGTGTTCACTTATGAAGAATACTGGTGAGTCATTTTTTAAAATAATATTAACTGTAAGCGACAGATTAATAAATTAAATATTTTCAATAACTTAAATAAACTTTATGTTTATATTAAGAAATGCAGCTATTGAGAATTCAAAAGGTAATCGTAATTTACATTTTTGACTTAGTGCAAAAAAACCGATTTCCATTTCCAATTGCGCTCTTTTCGGAGTGAATAGCGCTGTGGTTATCTTTCCATTTACTTTCAGTTTATAATTATTATTTCGTGCTTCTCGCGACAGTTTATTCGTGTATCAAGTGCTTTTTGAAATTATTATTAATTATCCTCATCAAAAGTGAATATGAGTGTCATATAAAGAATTAAAAAATTCTTTAAATCGAATTTTTTAATTATAAAGTTAAAGATTAGAAACATGTTTTTAATCCAATTTTAATGAAAAGCATCATAAAAATCATAGCAAAGTTATTTTTAATATTATTTACATTTACATGATTAAAGAAATGGATTTTAAAAATTTGAATTTCGCGCCTTTTATCTGGGTTACGTATGTATAGCCAACGTAATATGCATAAAAATCATATACAGTCGGACCTCCACCATGTAAACTTCCACGATGTCATATTACCCTCATCTGCTGCTCCCACCATTAGCCGTTAATAGTAGATCATAGTAGTTGACACTTGCACAGATGGTATCCCGCGTGTACACATAACCTACGCATAGTTTACACCTACACATGGATACATACGTCGTGCGCAAATGCCTGCTGCGCAACTTTGAATTTCTCCTCTGAGCTACCTCCATCAAGTAATAACTCCCCCCGAAATTATTACATGGTGGAGGTCCGACTGTACATTCATGTAATGAAACGTTATAATTATTAATTCAGATACAGTTTTACTTTAAAGAAGAGGAAGTATATTGAACTTTGTTAATTTCATGATAATAATTACATATATATGTAGTTGTATTTGATAAAAATGTACCGTTTGTCAACCCTGCAACTCAAAAGCAAACGTAAACACCATCATGGTAAACACGGTAAACACATGTAAACGTTGAAGTTCTGTTTTATAACAGCTCGCGTTTTAAGTTAATATCTAACTTACAGTCTTTTTATGGTATAAATTACAATATATATATATATATATATATATATATATATATATATATATATATATATACCTGTTTTATGGTGTTTT
>JBAGKK010000268.1:3628133-3646550 GCA_037177015.1 Euceroptres primus
CACACGATAGTTTCTTAAAAAACGCAAATAGCGCAGAAGGATCTTTCTCACAATAAAGACTACAATCATACTGAATACAAAAACGTCTGAAATATGTTACAGTACCGTCGTTACGCATCCTCACAGGTAATCTAAAAAAAGTGGTGTCATACTTAACACTTCTTAACCATAAAATTGAAAATTGTTTTCAAATTATTTATTTATTTATAAAATTGAATCAAGTTTATGAAACAAAATTTTTACTTCATTTAAAACAACAAATTTTTAAAGCAAACAAGAACTTTATTTAATTTAAACAAAATATTTATTCAATCTAAATAAAAATTTATTCAAATTAAATAAATAAGGAAAAATAAAGGATTTTGTTTGAATCAAACAAACATTTGTTTGACCTCATATCAACATTATAATTTGTTTGATTCAAACAAATATTTTTCTGAGTGTACTCGTACGCTTGTAAGTTGTTGCTTGCGATACTGTGGAAAAATAGCTTTAAAATGAGCTTAAGAGCATCTGTTGTGCATATTATTTATTTTACCAGTTCTCAGGCACATTTCAAAAGATGAAATTGAGATTATTTAATTTTCGAACAGGTATAGGCTTGGCGCAACTAACCTACGCCCAATCAGGGAAAATCAGGGAAAACCTTCAAAGAACCAGGGAATTTTTTTGGTTCAACAAATTATAATTCAATAGTTGAAATTATAATTTAACAATTATTGTAATTATATAATTATAATATATTACAAAATCAGGGATCACAATCAGTCCCCTATTCCCCTTCTGCCCCTATTATTCTCCAAGTCTCCTAAAATCACTTTTTTTAGCTTCATTCCTTTTTCTACCTTTTTCTCTTTTTATATTCAACTTATATTCAACAAATTCAGGGGTCACAATTCCCTATTCCCCCTTTGCCCCTATTATTCTCCAAGTCTCCTAAAATCACTTTTTTTAGTTTCATTCCTTTTCCTACCTTTTTCCCTTTTTATATTCAACTTTCGAATAATTTTCCAAGACTTACGAGAAATAGAAACTTGTGACATTCAAAAACTCTTTTAATGTTTTCTTCAATTTCCCATAATTGCCAAATTTTCAAAATCTACGAAAGTCTTCTAAAATCTCCTAAAATCGTCCAGAATTTTTAAAACTGATATAAAATCCTCAAAAATTCTCGAAAATATTTGAGACTGTTCTAGAATCTTCTGGGTTCTCCTACAATAATCTTATAAAATAATACCCTAAAATTCTGCAATATTCTACAACATATACTTGACTCTTCCAAAATCTTCTAAGATTTTCTAAATACTTCCGAAACCTTCTAGAATTTTTTACAGAATCTTTTAGAATCCTCCAAAGTCTACAAAAAGTTATCCAAATACTCTCAAATTCTGTAGAATCTTCAAAACTTATCTGAAATCTGTAAAAATTCCCCAAAATATTCTAGGCTGTTTTAAAAAATTTCAAAAGTTATTTCTGATTTTTAAAAAATTTTGTGAAATTTTAAAGGATTTCATGGAATTTTAATAGATTTTAAAGAATTTATAAGATTTTAAGGGATTTTAAATATTGTAGTGGAATTTTAAGGAATTCAACGATGTTACATTTTTAATCATTTTCTGTTAGGGGAATTTGTCTGAAAGACAGGGAAATGTCAGGGTAATTGAAAAATTGAATTTTTTGGCCACTCTGAAAATAGTAGTAGCAGAAGAAAATCGTTTCTAACGATTAAAAAATCTCATTTTTCTCGAAAACAAAGCAAAATAGTAATAGCAGTTCGTAGTTCAAAATTGTTCTCCTTCCCAAAATCTATAAATTTATACCCTCACCAGATGTTTATCTTATGTATTTTAACAAATTTTGCCAAAAAAATTAGAAAAATCGTTAAAAGCGACTAAAATAGACTTTAATGAACTTCAACATTTTATTTCTAAAAACGTTTGCTTTTAGGTCAGTAACAATGTGAAAAACATGTTTGCTCTTTTCCATTACAAAAATCTTCATGTCTAATAATATATTTAAGATATTAAAAATAGAATGTTCAATTTCGTTAAACTAAATGCTACTTTAGTCCATTTTTATCCATTTTTTCTATTTTTTTGAAAAAATTGGTTGAAATATACAAGATAAACATCTGGTAAGGGTAGAATTTTATAGATTTCAGGAAGGAGAACAAGTTTGAACTATAAACTGCTATTCATATTTTGTGTAGTTTTCGAGAAAAATGATATTTTTAATTGTCAAAAATGAAAAAACTTTTTCTCAAAAACGCGTAGTACGATTTTTTTTTCTTAGCTTAAAATAACCGGGGGGCATCCCAGAAACACGTAAAAAAGAGAAACTGGATGTTCAAAAGAGAAACCAGAGAAACTTTTGGGTTGATCTTAATCGAGGCTAGCCGTAAAACATTTTATGTGGTTTATTTAGTTGTGTAAATTATTTCTATCGTACAGATTCAAGAAGAAAAGATTTTTCCCATGAAAGTTTATGGTAATAATTAAACAATGATGCCGGGAAAAATTTATTTTTGACCTGAAAACCCTGGAAAAGTCTTGGAATTTTTTTAAGGAGAAACGCTAGACACCCTGGTTAAATAAAAAATTAATTGAAATTAAATTGACATATGATTTTAAAATATTTTTCAGCTTTCGTAAATTCGCTACTCTCAGAGTCAACGGAAGTCGCTATTAATCAACTGCTCTCACATCTTCCTCTTCTGAGACCCGGGAATGTAGAGTGCAAACAGTGCTATTTGGTCGCTATTCCCGAGCTGGTCAGCCACTGTGTTACCACTGGGCAGTTTACAGAACAAACGCAACAACTCCTAAGCTACACTCTCATTCATCCTGCTATTACCAGTAATGATAGGCGATCTCTGACACAGTGGCTAAGACACCTAGAGGAGAGAATTAGTGGAACACCACCAGCTCCTAATCTCGAAGAATATGCCAATACTCCACCTAGGTGAGTTTTAGTTAGATACACATTAAAGTTATGAAAAAAATCGGTGCATCGGGTGTATCGATTACGGTGTGTCAATAAGGTTCTAAAACTCAGAGCATGATCACTACTTGGCTAATGAGTGATCAGATAACTGAATTTTCATTTATTTATTTTAAAAAGATGGGATGCGGGGTGGCAGCGGAATACCAAGCAGCAAACCGAACAAACAAATCTCTTCAATTCGCAACCTGGGACAACCTTCAACACTCAACTCATGCCTCCAGTGTCACGTCAACGTCGATCAAATAGTCTGACGCCTCCTTTCGCTCCTCCGCATCATCTGGAAGTCGTTGATCGGAGCAATAATGTCAATAATTCTACTAGACACAAGACCAGAAGTTTTAGTGTTTCCGGAGATCACACGACCTGTGAGTTTCCTCTATCAATGGATCTGATATTACTTCATTTACTATTACTAAATTTTCAAGAGCACATTATAGACTCCTCTTTTCTTATCACACTGATATAAAAAAGAAAATATTTTTTTATTATTTTAAATTGCAGCTGGTCTAATTGGCTTGGGTCCTCTCAGTCCACAAAGTTCGTGTACAAGTAGTGGAAGCGAAGGGCGATTGGACGAAGCATCGACTCGTCCTTTGGCAAGTGGAATGAGAGGTTTGTTTTCGTTACTTTCAAAATCTAAAATCCTTAATTGAAGATCTAATGTTGCTAGAAAATAAAATTAAAATCTGTAAAATTGTTTTTACAGATGTTTCCGCATGGTTAAAGACACTGCGTCTTCATAAATACAGTTATTTATTCGGCACTCTGAGCTATGGCGAGATGTTACAACTGACGGAGGAACGATTGGCGGAACAAGGCGTAACAAAAGGAGCGAGGCACAAGCTGGCACTTTCCATTGCTAAATTACAGCAAAGATATACGACACTTCTCAATTTGGAAAAGAATCTTTTGCAACCGACGCGCGACGGCAATCAACCAGCTTCATTCGCTCAGGGCTCTTCTCTTTTGGTCAATACTCTGGACGAGCTCAAGGTCATTTTGACCACACCCCTGAAACCCAGTCAAGAAAATGATCCTCAAGACATTCCTTCTCAGTTCACGAAGGTTCTTGGCAAACGTAAGTTTTGAGCTCATATATTAATTGGCTAATCTGCTGGGGAAAATTTCCAAAAGTTGTTAGAATGACCAACGTTTAGGTACTGTAAATTTGGATAGTTCCATTAAACATTGGATTTCAAATTGTTGTTTTACAGTGTGCAGCAGACTTGCTCTGGAGAGCGTTGACGATGGAATTCTCTGCACGTGCATCAACATTTTGGAGAAAGTCTTACAACACGATTGCTTTACACCGAATCAGAAGGAAAAGGTCCAACAGTGGCGCAGTCGACTCGGCAATCCTAGACCGACTCCAAAGTAGATATTAAATTTAATTATTACTGGGTCATCTGCCTTATAATACGAATGAAGTAGTTTATTTTTCATTTATTTATTATTTTCAGGTGGCAGCACAATTATCCTTATAATAATAGGCGATATTGCTGCATCCAACAACAGAATCATCACAACAGGAAGCCGAGTTTGAATTCAAATCATGTGTCAAGTGTAAATGTTCATAATAACTCATTCCTCAACAGTCCGCACAGAAACAGTATATCCACTCCGTACTTGCAGAGCAACCAAAGTCCGAACACAACTCAAAGTAGCTTAAGACCAGTCCATACAGCGGAAAAACGACCAAGCTTACAGGAGAACAGTTTGGAGGTAAATACTATTTTCATCGTATTCAACTACACTCATCACTTGAAATAAGGCCGGGCTCGGGGGTAGACGGCCTTAAAGTCGATGCTATTAAAATCTAGTTTGAACCGGATTTAAAGCGAGGAGCGAGCAGTCTCATGTCAACATTCAGGATCGCAAATATAGTCTCTGTACGTACAAAAGTAAATGCGCAGAGAGTCACGATGTAAATAACTTCTGGCGGTCCTGACTGTTCGAGCGATGGCCTTCAGTGTCGCCCGTCAAGAGACGCTCAGGGGGGGGGGGAGACAGAATCAGTGAAGCGTGAACGACCATGAAGTCGGCCTTATTTACAGCGGCCCCATTTCCAGCGATGAGTGTAAAATATTTACATATCTAAAGTACCGAAAAGGAAAACTTTCCTTTCGATTGATTCTGCATGGTTTATTTTATGTTTTCAGCACAATTTTCTATTATATTACATTGACTATTTTGTCTATCTTTTTGACAAATAATTTGTAATTTAATTTAAATTTACATAATATTCAAAGGAACATGAAAAACGTAACAACGAATGACCTGGAGTCCCGCTTATGCGACACACAGTAGGACAAAAAAAGCGTCTGTGGACAAATCAATTTTCAGACTAAACTACTCATTCGATTTGGACGTCTTTTTTAAAAATTAAAGTGTATTAAATTTCGCATCGTTACATCGGAAAACATTTTTGAAAAATTTTCTCAAAAATTTTTTATTATACAAATAAAATGAAAAAAAAATTTGACTTTACAAGACTGCCATTTCGTCAAAAAATCTTTTATTTTACCGAAAACGATCCACGTCGAGGCAAAAACTCATTGGAAACGATGTCCAACAGTATTAATTTGATAAAACAAAAATTTAAATTGTTATAAACAAATTAGTGAGCAAAAGTTATAACTTCTTTACTTGCCACATTTAAATGCACTAAACTAATATTTTCAGGAGAAAATGGAAATAAAATAATGTTAACATAAAATTAGAAGACGTTAAACATCAATTCCTCATTGTTTATAACAATTTAATAAACAAATACGAAATTAAGGCATTTTTAGTTAGATAGATTTAGCTTTTTCAGCGGAATTAACTATAAATATTTCAACAATGACATTCTGCTGAGATAGTTTGGCACTGCAACAACAATCGTGTATTATTTAAACAAATTTAATAAGCAAATGCATTATTTGGTCATTTTTGAATAGATAAGCTTCGTTTTTTCAGCAGAATCAATAACTAGTATGTTGCCAATGTGTCCTGCCGTTTTACTTTACACTTAGGCACAAGGGGTTGACAACTCGTGAAGTCAGGTGTACACTTGTAATGAAACCTCCTGAAAACTCCTGAAATATCTGAAGTCACTTGAATTCACTTGAAGTCACTTGAATTCACTTGAAGTCACTTGAATTCACTTGAAGTCATTTTAATTCAGTTGAAGTCATTGGAATTCTCTTAAAATCTCCTGAAATATCTGAAGTCATTTGAATTCATGTGAATTCACTTGAAGTCACTTAAATTCACCTGAAGTCACTTGAAGTCTCCTAAAATTTCTGAAGCCACTTGAATTCACTTAAAATCACGTGAATTCACTTGAAGTCACTTGAAATCTCCTGAAATATCTGAAGTCACTTGAATTCATTTGACGTCACTTGAATTCATTTGAAGTCAGTTGAATTCATTTAAAGTCACTTGAATTCACTTGGTCATTTGAATTCAGTTGAAGTCATTGGAATTTTCTTGAAATATCTGAAGTCATTTGAATCCATGTGAATTCACCTGGAGTCACTTAAATTCACCTGAAGTCACTTGAAATCTCCTAAAATTTCTGAAGCCACTTGAATTCACATGAAGTCCCGTGAATTCACTTGAATTCATTTTAAGTCACTTAAATTCTCTTGAAATCTCCTGAAACATCTGAAATCATTTGAATTCATACGAAGTCACGTGAAGTCACTTGAAATTACCCGAATTCATTTGAAGTCACTTGAAATATCCTGAAATATTTGGTCATTTTAATTCATGTGAATTCACTTAAAGTCACGTGAATTCACTTGAAGTCACTTGAAATCTCCTGAGATATCTTAAGTCATTTGAATTCACGTGAAGTCACTTGAATTCATTCGAAGTCACTTGAATTCTCTTGAAATCTCCTGAAATAGCTGAAGTCATTTGAATTCACATGTAGTCACTTGAAATCTCCTGAAGTCAGTGAAACCTTCTGAAGTCATTGAAATATCCGGAAATATCTTGAAGTCAGAAGTAGGTGTGCACCCGATCGATCGAGTTGTCAACCTCTCGCTTATGCATCTATTGTTTATTGTTTAAAAAATTTAGTTAGCAAATTAATTATTTAAGCATTTTTCAGTATAGTTTGTTTTTTTCAGCAGAATCAACTGCAAACATCTCAGAGATAGTCAATTGCTATAATGTTTCGCAGTTAAACAATAATTGTACTTTATTTAAACAAACTTAGTAAACAAATGCATTGCTTGGCTGTTTTTCAATAAATTAGTTTTATTTTTTTTAGCAGAATCTACTATAAATATTTCACCAATGGCCTTATGCTATGATAATTTGCAGCTAGACAATATTGTATATTGTTTAAATAAATTTAATAAACGAAGGCTTTACTTTACATTTAGGTATCATTTGTTTATTGTATAAACAAATTTAGTTAACAAATTAATTATTTGAGCATTTTTCTATATAGAAATTTTGTTTTTTTTTTCAGCATAATCAACTACAAACATGACAGAGATAGTCTATTGTTATCATGATTCGCAGTTAAACAATAATTGTTGAAAAACCTAAGTTTATCTGTTAGAAAATTGCTAAACAATACATTTGTTTATTAAATTTGTTTAAACAATATACAATTATTGTCCAACTGCAAATTGTCAACACAAAAGGCCATCGGTGAAATGTTTATAGTAGATTCTGCTAAAAAAACGAAACTAATTTATTGAAAAACAGTCAAGCAATGTATTTGTTTATTAAATTTGTTTAAATAATGTAAAATTATTGTTTAACTGCGAATCACCATAGCAATAGACTATCTCTGAGATTGTAGTTGATTCTGCTGAAAAACAAAATTTCTATATTGAAAAATGCTCAAATAATTAATTTGTTAAATCAAGTTGTTTAAACAATAGACAGTTTCAGCCTAAATGTAAAGTAAAACAGCAAGACACATTGGCAACATACTAGTTATTAATTATGCTGAAAAAACGAAGCTGATCTACTTAAAAATGGCCAAATAATGCATTTGTTTATTCTGCTGAAGAAGCTAAATCTATCTCATTAAAAATGCCTTAATTTCGTATTTCTTTATTAAATTGTTATAAACAATTAGGAATTGATATTTAACGTCTTTTAATTTTAAGTTAACATTATTTTATTTCCATTTTCCCCTGAAAATATTGGTATAGTGCATTTAAATGTGGCAAATAAAGATATTATAACTTTTGTTTACTAATTTGTTTATAACAATTTAAATTTTTGTTTTATTAAATGAATACTGCTGGACATAATTTTTAATGAGTTTTTGCCTCGACGTGGAACATTTTCGGTAAAATACAAATTTTTTGACTAAATGGCAGTCTTGAAGTCAAAAAAATTTTTTTTTATTTTGTTTATTAAATAAAAAATTTTTGAGAAAATTTTTCAAAAATGTCCTCCGTTGTAACGATGCGGAATTTAATACACTTTAATTAATAAAAAAAAAACCAAATCGGATGAGTAGTGTAGTCTGAAAATTGATTTGTCCACAGACGCTTTTTTTGCCCTACTGTGCGGCAGCTCAATCAAATAGGTTTTTAATGAATCCTTTAATTCTGTATAATTTTTTCCATGTCCAGAAGCTAAACAGTTCCGTGTTTTTGCAAACGCAAAATTACGATTTTTAACTCAAACGGGAAAAAATTTAATTTCGATATCACTAATATGAGCGGCTGAAAGTAAAAACGGGACAAAAAAAGTTTGTGAATAAAAATAAAACATAAATTTTTCGGAGTAAAAAGGGATCAAACAAATGTTCCGAATAAAAACGGAACAAAATTTCTTCAGAGTAAAAAAGCAAAAAAATAATTCTCCGAGGAAAAACGGAACAAACGAGCGCATGGCTGGTGGGAGGGGATATATCCCCACCCATCAGCCGTGCGCAGGATATGTTAAAAATATCAGTTAACTTAGAAAAAAGCAACAGCGGTTGCAAAAATGCAAAATTCACACTTTTTAGAGAAAGTGGCCCACGAAATGGATCAAGGCTTTCCCAATAATTAAAAATTTCCCATTTTCTTTGCGGGGGGGTGTTTGCTCAGAGTCTCCTTGATACAAAAAAGCGTGTACTGGACCGTAGAATTAATTAAAAATATCAGTAAACCTAAAAAAAAAGCAACAACAGTTGCAAAAGTGCCAAATTTCCACTTTTTGGAAAAACTGAAACACGAAATAAATTAGGGCTTTTTCTGTAATTAAACATTTCCACTTGTCTTTGCTTCGGATGTTTGATAAGAGCCTCCTTGTTACAAAAAAATGTTTACCGAACCGCAGGATCAGTCAAAAATATCAGTTAATTTTAAAAAAAGCAACAATGGTTGCAAAAATTCAAAATTCTCACTTTTTGGAAAACCTGTCCGATGAAATAAATCAGGGCTTTCCCGATAATTAAAATTTTCTCTTTTTCTTTGCAGGGGATATTTGCTCAGAGTCTCCTTATTTCAAGAAAACGTTTATCGGACGGCAGGATCAATTAAAACAATAAGTTAACTTAGAAAAAACGACAACGGTTGCAAAAATGCTAAATTTCTACTTTTTGGAAAAAGTGGCCCAAGAAATAATTCAGGGCTTTCCCTATAATGAAAAATTTACACTTTTCTTTGCTCCGGATGTTTGATAAGAGTCTCCTTGTTACAAAAAAAACGTGTACTGCACTGCAGGATCAGTTAAAAATATCAGTTAACGTAGAAAAAAGCATCAATGGTTGCAAAAATTCAAAATTTCCAGTTTTTGAAAAAACTAGCCGACGAAATAAATTAGGGCTTTCCCGATAATCAAAATTTTTCCATTTTCTTTGCGGAGGATGTTTGCTTAGAGTCTCTTTATTACGAAAAAAAAGCGTTCACCGGACCGCAGGATTAATTAAAAATATCAGCAGACTTAGAAAAAAGTAACAACGGTTGCAAAAATGTCAAATTTCCACTTCCTGGAAAAAGTGTCCCAAGAAATAAATCAGGGCTTTCCCGATAATTAAAAATGTCCTCTTTTCTTTGCTCCGGATGTTTGATAAGAGTCTCCTTGTTACAAAAAAATGTGTACCAGACCGCAGGATCAATTAAAAATATTAGTTAACGTAGAAAAAATAACAACGGTTGCGAAAATGCCAAATTTCCACGTTTTGGAGAAAGTGGCCCATGAAATAAATCAGGGTTTTCCCAATAATTAAACATTTCCCTTTTTCTTTGCGGGGGATGTTTGCTCAGAGTCTCCCTGTTACAAAAAATGTTTACTGGATCGCAGGATCAATTAAAAATATCAGTAAACTTAGAGCGCACGGCTGGTGGGAGGGGATATATCCCCTACCACCAGCTGTGCTCTCGTTTGTTCCGTTTTACAAGAATTAGTTTGTTGCATTTTTACTCTGAAGAAACTTTGCTCCGTTTTTACTCGGAAGATTTGTTTGTTCCCTTTTCACTCCGAAAAATTTATGTTCCATTTTTACTCACAAAGTTTGTTTGTCCCGTTTTTACTTTCAGCCGCTCATATATGTTTCAATTTTTACAGCAATTGCAAAGAACTCTGCAACGTACATACTCTGCACCTAGGGATCATTTTCTCGGTCAATCGAGCATCACATCGGAGACGACTGAACCCGAAATCAACTCCCGGCTTGAATCTTTATGCTTACGGATGACCGAGCAAGCCATCGGAGGTTTTGGTGAGGCCTAAGTCTCAAATGATTTCTCTTATTATTTTTTAAAAATTGACATCGCATGTAAACTGAACTCCTTGCTGAACTGTAAGTTCAGAAACTAATTTTCAAGTCCTTCAATGAATTTTTATCCAAAAGCGATAGACTAGGATGACCATATAGATCGTTTATAAAACGATTCTTTTGAAACGCAGTGTCCAGTATCAGAGACACATAATAAGGGCGGTTTCTTTTTTCAATTATGATCATTAATGATCAATCATGTGCGTATACATATACCGTATTTTAATTACACTCAGTAAAAAAATATTTATGAACTGACAGAATTTGGCAAGCCAAATGATACTAGGTAGATGGACTATAATTTCCTATTTACTGGGTTTATTATTATGTAGGACAGAACGATTCCTCTTCGAACGCAGTGCGCCGCGAATAATTTATTAGATTTGAATTCGCAGATTGGGAAATAAAACTGGCTTTTTATACAATAGCTTTTAGTCTTGCACCTACTAATTATGACAGTTGACCTGTCCAGTAGCCAATAATCATAATTATTGTGAATAGCATCAAACATTAATGACAGAATCCTCTTGCACTTTATTATTATTACTAATAATCATTTTCCACTTTTTTGGGGGATATCAATGAAACTTATTTTGTTTCTAACTAAAAAACTTTCTTATAGGATATAAACTTATATAGTTTACAAGTCTTTAAATTACTCTTTTTGTCAGTTTAAATGATAAAAAAATCGTTTTGATTTTAAATTATTATTGAAGTCGTTTGGCAAATATCACTATATGCCACATTTTGATTAGTTTCTTGTTTTCTTCACAAACTCAAAGAGTAACCCATGGAAATAGGTGACAAATCAAAAAGTGGATATTTGCAGCATGACTTTTGTCTTACCTATTATAGGATATTAAGTCGACTTGCACAATTTGCTCAACTTTATTATAAATTTAAATCAAATTATTCTTGTTATTTGTTTAGATTTATAATGTTTGGCTGCGTTCTTTATTCGTAAACATTAAATTGATCTCTTTTTTTACACACTAGGAATATGAATCAAAAAAATATGACTGAGTGCAGATTTTTATTGCACTCGGTAGTTTGATTTTAAGCATTCGTCGTGTACTGCGATCGAATTCGATTTGCGATTCCCTAAATATATTATACATATAAATGAATAAATAATTATATTACGCTAAGTTTTTAAAGAAAAATTGTGTAAAATAATAAACAGGGGAAGCTGTGTGACACTTGCAATATTGTTTTTGTGTTATCCATTTCGGGAAATGGAATTCTTCTAATTTTAACAAGCGAACTGATTTCAACTCCCTATTTGCTCTATCAACGAGGATCGATCTCGATAGAAGCTTGAATATCTAATTCTATTTTCTTATAGGCTATACGTAGGAATAACTTTTTAAAAAAGTACACACAGTGTTCAGTAATTTTGTCGATTCTGCTAGATCGCGTGCAAATATCATAGTTATTATTTACGTAAGGCAGACGGATCCTTTTTACAGTTGAATCGGACAGTGAAATTGCAACTGACGCAATATTTATACAGTTTAAAGGCCTTAAACGAACAAACACACGAGGGTTTGTAAAACCAAAAAAAAAAATAAAGTAGAAGAAAAAAATAGAGAAGCACACCGAGATTAAGGAAAAAATAAGTAGCGTAAAAACGCGTAGTTTCAAGACATCGAGATTCGTGGCTTGAAATTCTAGACTTACGTTTACGCACGTCGGGTGGTTTTAAACGGCTTCGTTGTGACATTCACAATATTTTTGCGCGTAACGGAAATCTACAGTAATTAATCGTAAAAATAAACAATGAAAGACTGACTATTTCACGCGTTTCGATAGTTAAAGGAATAAAAAAAAAGAAGTGGGCGAGACACAAAAGTCCCTCTAAGTCCCTTTAAAAAGTAGGACCTTTTTTTTGTCGATGCTCCACGTGCGCGTGAAAGAAGCAATTGGAAGACTGCAGAAGGGAAAAGAACCTGTCAAAGTAAGAGAAATTAGCGAGAGGTATCGAGTAATGCAAGTACTTGTAATTTTTTAGAATACCCGACGATCATAGCACTATATTGTATCTAGAGTATAATCAATGTAAGATTACATGGTGATTGCCGAATCCAAGTATCCCAGGGGCTGCCGATATTATGAGCTTGCTCGCACCGAGTTATGCTAAGTAATCGCCAAAAATAATCATAAAGAAAGAAAAACTCAAGATCAATTTTGTCGTATGAACCGAACTGGATCGAAACGATTCCGAATCCTGGAACGTTCCCAAGACAGATTTTTATCGAAAGCTAGTCAAACGATACAGTTTTAATGTCTATCAGCTAATGTACTACATAGTCTTTAATCATACGTTACATTTTTTTACTTATATACTTAAGTGCACGACGCGGATTCGCGCACCAAACGCCAAACAGGAAAATGATCCTGGTGCAAAAAAAAAATAAAGAAAGAAAGAAAACACTGGAGGAATATGAAAGACTGCTCCTAGGTGAAATTAGGAATTTTATTCGTGATGTAATTAATTGTTGTATTAGCTCCATTCAAAAAGGCAGGACCTAAAGAGTAGAGTTCTAAAATATCCACATGTGACCTATGTATATCTTTTTCTAAATCACAAACGGATAGAATCAGTTAAAGACTCTGGCAGATAAAATCTCGAAAAGTCTTCTTTCTAAAACTTAAGTCTAAAAAAAGTAAAAGAATCTAAAATTCTATAGGTAAGGAGAAAATTATTTTTCGAGATTTTGTAGTCTTTGTCCATTTGGCTCTTCTTATTTTGAAATTGTCGCGCGAGAAATAAAAGAGTGAAAAGGGTCGGCAGGGGGGGGGGGTAATGTAGTATTTAGGTATTTCATAAACGACAGTTTTAGGAAATATTTTTCGAAAATTTGAGAGACATTGGAGATTTTAGGACGCTGCTAGTGAATCACGAGAGCAAAGATCCTTTCTTTTTATCATGTTGCAAATTAAGAATATATCCCATCGATGTTCACGTTTATTATTGAAGCAGCTTTTGTATTCTAATCTTGCACAGCTTGAGACTTCGGCGCTTCAGCAAGCGATTTTTTGGTTTTTTAAAATCTTGTTATTCTTGAAATTTAAGAAATTATTGTGAACCAAGTTCAAATCTGAATGCTCAGTGAAATATGAAACTTGTCTTATACAAAATTATATTAATTCGATAAGATATTTTTCTCTAAAATGTAATTTTGCAAAATTGTTATTCAGCACTGAACATTCCAAAATTACAAGTTGGACATATATTTTTTATAGAATAATTTTTCAAGTCCGAAAACAATTCTCAAAGTAGGTTTTTAGCTCAAAGAGAATTTTTAGATATTTTATGTTTTTTTGTTTGTCTTGTTTCACGTGGACAGAAGTAAAAAATATTCTTTTAGCTTTAAAATATTCTTTTAGCTTTATAAATAATTAATTATGAAGAATAGACGTCGATGAAATATGTTCTTCAAGTAACGCCTGTATTGCAGAGTGTACAATTTTCGAAATAATCTATCAATTAATTTTAATCATTGGTGAAATTGTACTTATCGCAACTGCTGTGTCTACAACTGCGCTAAATCGAAAAAAACTCTGTGGTACTTGCGTTACCTTCTACGTTTGAAACTACTCAAATGTGAATAATCTTATTGTTTCGAAAAGAACAATTATGCTTATAATTATTAAAGTGAGATCTTCTTCATCTATTTCGACAAGTACTTTTTACAAAAATCTAAATTTTGATAAAATTCAGTTACCTCATTTCTTTAAATTATCATTAAATCATTTCTTTAAAGAATTTTTGTTTTAAGAAAATTCCAATTTACAGTTTACTTTCAATAAAAGATTTCAATTAAATCTTTAAATTATTTTGAAGACTTATGATTTAATTAAAATTAACACATTCCATAATTTCATTGTGCCATGTTTTAACTTTTGTCTGTGAACTTAAGAAGTTTTTTTTTCAAAAATACAAAAATATTAGGTTTTTTTTATAAAAGTAAAACGTCGGAAAAGGTGAGAAGAATAATGAAGGAAAGATGGTTCGATTAAAAAGATTGTTTTTAAGAATGACGCGAATGCACGAACAAAAGCGACACAATCTTGTTGTAACCCAGATAGCAAAGCGATCAACAAGTGTTCACAACTTATTTTATAATTCGTGATTCTTAGTGCAACCGCTTTCATTGTGTGTGCAAACTATGCTTTTATAATCAGGTTGCTAACTGGGATATTTAGTCATGTAAGCTTGGACAACTTGTAAAGATGCAATTTTTGTACTGTTACAAAGTTAAATAGACAATGGTACTCTGACGTTGTAGCGTGGAAAACATTTTTCAATAAAACATTTTTCATACACCAGAATTTCCAGTCTAAACACATATTATTGATTTTATTCCAAATTTGGCATAAGATAGAAGAAAGCAATTAAGATCTTGATATTTATATATAATAATTTTTTTAAGACAAGTTCTCTGGCACGAATTTGATATGTTCCACTTTTCAAAATTGTACCTTTTCTCAATGTTTTCTATTTCTAAAATAATAATAAAATCATTAATAAATGAAATACAAAAGTTTCATTAGTATTAGAGAATTAACTAAATAAAAAAAAACTGTTACAACAACTGCCCTTAAGGGCGGTTATTGTAAACAATAACCTTGAAAACAAAGTTACTTTGTTTTCAGAGTGTCTAGCGATCAGGCCATTTAAAATTCCCGGGTTTTACACGGTCAATTTTTTTCCCCCGATCAAGTTAAAAATGTCTTTTTGTGATTTTTGAAAATGCACGTATACATAGAAATGGGAATTTTAACATAATATACATATACAAAATTTATATCGGAAAGAAAATAATTATTTATTTACACGTGCCAAACTTATCTTTAATCATAGACTGAAGTGATAAATATTAATCGAAAGTGCATATTTAAAAACTTTCGTAACACGTAAAATAAATATTTTTTAAATTATGCAGTCATTTTATGACTGCATAATTTTTATGACTGCAAAATATGCAGTTTTTAAATATATGCAGAATCACAAGTAGTTGCTTAAATGCTATTAAAATCTGAAAAATAAAAAAATAAAATATAAGTATGATTCCGACCCTAAATAAAATTCCCGGATTTTTCCCGGTAAAATAAAATTCTTGGCTTTCTCCCGGTAAAATAAAATTCCCGGGGTTTTCCCGGTTTTTCCTGATTTCCCGGTCCGCTAGACACCTTGGTTTTTAATTAAAACAAAAAGCAGAGTTTCAATAAGCAAGTACTAAAACCGAGGGCTGACCGTAAACACTCTTGAAATCTGGTGTACATGCCTTCATGGAATTTTTGTAAAATTTTTAATGCACTATTTATGAATAATACTATTAACTACTATTTAATACTAGTCATGAAATCTTTGAAATTTTTTCTTATTACTAATTCTACGTAATTCTACTAATTACTCCGTAATTTTGTGTAATCTTTTAACATTTTTTTTTACTCGAAGGGCTAACCACTTTTGAAATCTCGTGTACACTAAAAAATCGAGTGGTCGACTAAATCGACTAAAACAAGTAAATTTACAAGAAAAAAATTAGTTACAAAAAATTTGAAACTGCGCCCTTACGAAAAAAAGTATTTTTAAATATTGGTTTTTAAAATTTTTAAATATAAAATTAGAGATATTATAACTAACATTGACTTTGTAATTTTGAAAATAATTTACTATTTACTGAAAAAAAGAAGTCACGTTACAATGACGTAGTTGTGTAGTTGCACTTAATTCGAAGTTTTCCACATGCACGAATTGCTGCCATACGGCGAAGTTTAATAATAAAATTTAATTTAATAATTAAAACAGTGTTAAAGTACTGATATTATTTGAAGGCGTTAACGGAGTTCGCAGACATGTAAGTAATTTATGTACTCTTTTAATTTATTTACGTAAGTAATTTATGTTAGTTGAGTAAACATAACTTCAAAATACTTTTAATTCTGCTTCGTTTTATTGCAACTGATCTTAATAAATGTAAGAAACTTTACAATTCGAAGAATATCTTTTGTGAAATGTAACCTAATATTTTTAATTTTATTTATTATACAATTTTTTCAGTACACCAAGAAATTGTGTCTGACGTGAATCAAAAGGAAAGAGACTAGAGACTTAGAAGAAAATAATTTTTATACATTTTGGTGGATTTCTTCTGAATATGGCATCTGTACACGAGGAAAACGCTTTCTTTTGCTTAAAGAAGAAAGTATTATTTCTAATAAGAAATGAATTTGGAACCAACGACTGATGTGTAGGAATTCAGATATCTGCATACTTAGTAACTTAATTAATAATATATCAATTTATTGTATAATATTTAAAGATTTTTTGGTTTTGGTGATTGTTTTTAATAATTTTTTTTTTTCTAATAGGAATGCTGCACGGGAAAACCTACATGTACAAATTCTTGGTCTTCTCTTCAGACACGATCCACGTTGCGACAAATTTGTAAGCTTGATAATTTTTATCCATCCTTATACACGTTTATTTTTATTTATTTATTTTTATTTCTGTTTCAAATCATTTTGAAAACTATAAGGTGGAGTTGGAAATAAAAACGTTTGAAATTTTTTACATTGAATCCGTAAACTTTTTAAATTAAAGTGATAAATTTTAATTATTTATACTCGGACGATTAATTTGCATAACATTGTTTACTTTTAAAGGTGTTTATTTAAAAATGTTTTGATTCCGAAATTTCGTTTGCATCATTAATTCGAAATTGTCCAATTGTGAACGTTCGTAATAAACAAAAGCTTACAAAGCTGTCACTTCGATTTGTTCAACTTTTTGACCGCGTAAAAAATTTAAGATTCTTCAGTCTCGACTGATTAAGAAACTTAAAAATTTGTGATACTTAAAAGGGGAAGATTGTTACATTTACATCATTTCAAAGATTAAATTATTTTAAAGACTTTAATGCAGTGTTGGTCAGTTACGCGTAACTCGAGTATTTTCTAGGTATAATACGTTTTTGACGTAATATACGTAGAAAACCGTAGAAAACTCAGTAAGTTACGTTTTCAAGATGGCCGCCATATTAAATCATGTTGAAAATTACATAACCTCACTTTTGAGAGATATTGACGCATGCGCAATGAAAGTTGACGCATGCGCAATGAAAGTTTCCATGCATAATACTCCACGTATAATACGTGGAGTATTATACGTGCACAACCCTGCTTTAATGGTTTTCTTACTTGCACTAATTCAGAGAGCGCGCTCTGCAGAGATTTTCTACGTTTAATACGTATTTTACATACACTCGAACCTCCACAATTTCAACTTTTCGAGGGGAGTGTGAAAAGATTGAGGTCGCTCTGAGGGGAAATTGAATTTGCGCATGCACGTATGTATACATGTGTGCGTGTAAACTATCTGCGCAAACGCCCGCTCGAGAGTAAGGACAAACGATCAAGACTGGTTGCGGGGAAATTGAAATGGTACAGATCTGACTTAGAGATTGAGAGTGACTGTTAGATCAGCAGGGTTGTGCAAGTAAAATACCCGAGGTAAATTACATAGTTTTTTACACTAATTTACCAGGTATTTTACGTCCTTAGTTTATTACATGATCAGGGTTGCGAAGTTACGCGTAACTCAAGGTTTTCTACGTAAATTACCTAAATGAAGTAATTTACGTAGAAAACTGTAGAAAACTAGTAAATTACACGACAAA